>PVHY01023742.1:0-20581 GCA_004024945.1 Uropsilus gracilis
GGGGTTGAGGCTTGGAGGGCTGTGAGCCATATCCACAGTGCCTGGAGGCCAGTGAGGGAATTCAGCTGTCACCCCCGGAGCCATGAGGGCAGCCATCAGGGAGCATCACACTCAGAGCTCACACAGGCACTGAGCTCATGCGCTGTGTGGACAGAGGACTGGAGGGCCAGCCAGAACAGAGGCAGGGCCAGTGCGCAGCAGTCGCCCAGCGTGTGGGGCCCCTTGGTCTTGGGTCACTCCAGGGTACCAGGTATGGAGCGCTCCTGTGTGACCTTCAGTGTGTAGCAGCCACATGACAGGCGTAAAGGAAATGGGAAGAATTAATTTGAGAAATTTTGTCTAATCCAAATATTCTCATCTCCACGAGTGAGGAACCTCACAGACACTGTCGAGACACGCACTTCCTCTCTGCAAAGTCAGTGCAGGGCGGCCGGCCGGCTCGCTTTGCACAGCCACATGCCACGGGCGCCCAGCCACGTGCTTGGCAAGTAGCTCCGGTTGGACAGCGCAGCTCTGATCCACGTGCACTTTTATCTTGTCCGTGGCACTTTCCAGCTTCGGACTGTCACTGTTCACCCTTTAAGCTGTGACTAGCACAGAGCCACCCTGAGGCCTGGGCTTTCGTTTGTCTTGTTCATCTGGGACAGCACCCGACACCCATAAACACTTAGCATCTGCTGAACGAGCAGATAAACTTTTTTTTTTTTTTTTTGAGACTAGGTCTCGCTATTTTTGCCTGTGGAATTGCAGGCTCTCGTCGCCCGGGGTACCACGGACTCATGCAATCCTCAACCTCAGCTTCCCAGGTAGCTGGGATGACAGGTGCGCACCACCATGCCCAGCTATTGTTTTTGGAAACTGGTCTTGCTACGGGCCCCAGGCGGCACTCGAACCGTGATCCCTAGCCCCGGCCGCTTCATAGGCTGAAGCTTACAGGCTCAAGCCACCGTGCCCGGCATGAGCAGATAAGCTTGACTGAGCAAAGCAACCTGTGGCGTCCTCTTTCCGTTCCAGGGCAGCTGAGCCGCCAGCGCTGTTCAGGCCCGTTTGAACCAGAGGAATCCAATGGGTGAGATTCCTTGTGACCAAAACCACGAACGTTTCCCCACTTGAGCTATATTAGCATGTCCTGACGGCCCCAACGTCATGTGTGTTGTCAGAGGGCCAACCTCGTTTCTTTCTCTGGCTCTGGTTTCGGGGTGGTGGAGACGATGAACAGAGAAGGGCTTCAGGAAGCAGCAAACAGGATTGTTGCTGTTCTCAGTGCATTGCAACCGGGCAGGCACGGGGCCTGCACACGCTCTCCGCTGTCACAGCCAGGGCACGCTCCTGGCACCTAGTGGGTGGAGTCCCAGGGGTGCTGTTAGGCATCTGCAGTACAGGGCAGTCTGCACTGCAAACCTCCCCCACCCGCGTGTTCAGAGGGCAACCTCTGAGGACTCTGCTGTCCAAGACATAGGCTGTGATCACGCCATTGGCTTGTGGTCCTCATCTTCCTCTTCCTCTCCAGGCTGCTTGGTGCTCATTGAACTCCTAGACCCTCTGTTTTGGGGCAGCACAGTAAAATGGGGTTTTCTCTGGAGACTTCCACCCTGTGGCTGAAAGCAGAAGGCAGATTTAAGTAGACTGACGCTCTGTGAGGGAGGGAATCAGTCTTTCCACGGCTCTGTTCTCAGCACCTCCTGGCTGGGAAACAAGTCGAGATTTTTGCTAGGAAGTGTGCAGGAGCTCTCACCCTGGTTTATTCTTTTCCTGAAGGGCTTTTTAAATGGAAAGGGGGAAGGCGAGAGCTATTGAGAATCTGGAGCGCATCCCAAAATAGAAGAGTGAAAACAGAAGCCCACCTAAGAGTCACGTTGCGTGAGGGATGGAAAGTCTCTCTGCAGTGGGGAGTGAACAGGTGGTCCCTTATCTTCTTTTCCGGTGAACTGTGAACCATTTTACACATTTTCTTCTTCCTGGAGGTCATAAACCAGGGGTTATCTTCAGAGGGAACCTTTATGACAGCTGTGGCCGAGAAAATCCTGCTGGGGACTCATAAAAGGTTATCTGTGAGTGGAAAAGGCATGAAACTCGAGAGGCCCAACAGCCTCACCACCTCCCACTTCCGGGTGCCCCAAGGAGCCTGGAGGTGGCTCCTGGCTGGGTGGAGATGGCTCCTGGTTGGGACTCCACCCAAGGCTGGGTCCTTCCCTCAGGAGCCACGGCCTGGACGACAAGGTCTCACCTTGGAAATTTCCAGAGCAGCATCTTGTCTCCCACAACACCCATCCCCACAAACATACCTGACTTTCCATCCCTCACGTCACGTGACTCTCAGGTGGGCTTCTGTTTCCACTCTTCTATTTTGGGATGCGCTCCAGATTCTCAATAGCTCTTGCCTTCTCCCTTTCCATTTAAAAAGTCCTTCAGGGGCCGGGCACGGTGGCTCATGCCTATAAGCTTCAGCCTATGAAGCGGCCGGGGCTAGGGATCGCGGTTTGAGTCCCGCCTGGGGCCCATAGTGAGACCTAGTTCCAAAAACATACAGCTGGGCATGGTGGTGCGCGCCTGTAATCCCAGCTACCTGGGAAGCTGAGGCTGGGGACTGCTTGCATCTGTGGTACCCCAGGCAACGAGAGCCTGCAGTTCCATGGGCAAAAATAGCAAGACCTAGTCTCAAAAAAAAAAAAAAAAAAAAAAAAAAAAAAAAAAAAAAAAAAAAAAAAAAAAAAAAGAAATAAAAAGTCCTTCCGGAAAAGTCAAAACAAGCTAACAACCAAACTAATGTTTTGTGGGTAAGGGGATGGGTGGGAGTGGTCTGGGAGGAGAGATGGTGGGTGAACCCCAGGGAATACAAAGACATGAAATATAAATTATTATAAAAAAAAATAAAAGGCCATCAGGCTTGTATTACATGAAAGTACCTTTGCAAGCTGTTTTTCCAAAAACGGTGATTCCTGAGGGCTTGCTTTGGACGTCAGGTTGACTGTGTGGGCTGGGCTCCGCTGACCTGAATGAGCTGTCCTTCCTTGTGCGGTGTGGGCTTGTGCAGCAAGTTCTGGCAGCAACCTGACTTGGGAGCAGACTTGAACCAAACCATCACTCCCGTGTTGGAGGAAGCACTTTCCTGAGCTGCGGGTCAGCTCCAAGGTTTGTCATCACTACTGTGGCCGTCCTGTCTCCTGGCAGGCGCGGTGTCACTCCAGGTCATAATGGCAGACTCTCTCCCTGGTAACTTACATCATAATAAGGACCACAGCGTCACCTCCTCTCTGCACCCACACTGCTGCGTGAAAGGCGTGTAACTGCAAACACCCTTAAATGAATTCTCCCCGACCCAGAGGCATCTTTTGCACTCAGCCCGCCACAAAGGTTGCCCGAATCTCTTTTGGGGCCTGCTTGTGTCACCATCTGCCTCAGCTGCTACTCTCAACTTCAGGTCCCCACGCTCTCCCTCACACGCTGTTTGTATGCAGATCTGAGTAATTGGTGATGGTGCTGGGAGGGCCTGGATGGCTCCCTCTCCCCACAGGGAGTCTGCCTGCTGGACTCTGCCTGCAGCAGCCTGACTGCTGTGTTTCGTGGACCCTGAGGGCCCACCGCTGTAAGATCCGCCGAGACATCATATGCTCCCAAGAGAGCTGGAGCATTGCCAGGTTGGCAGACACACTGTGCCATCTTCTCACTTAGCATTTTCTGTGCTTCCCGAAAGATTCAGGATGCTGCCTCAGTGGCAGTGTAGATGCGCTCCCTCTGGGGGAGCCACCTCCAGCAGGCCAGCATTCTGGGGTAATGCTGGGACCTGCACCTACCGGTGGAGGAAGAGGCTGGCACCACCATCATCCTGACAGTCCCAACTGCAGCAGCCCCTGCAGGCCTAAGACTCCCTGCTGTCTGTCTGCAGGGTGAGGTGTTATGTCAGCCTGTGACGTGCATGCACTGGCAACAACAGCGGCTCAGGGATCCCGTTGAGGTTTATCAGATGGGATACTGGTGCTTCCAGCACACTTTTGAGAGTTCAGCCAGGAGCTGGTCAGATCCTGCACTTGCCAGAGCCCTTTGGCACCCTGGTATTTGTGGGTGAAGGCTGCTCAGTGAGCTGACCTGCTGTCTCCAGGTGTGCCCCTCTGCCCCTGGGTCACCAGCAGGCACTAGCCTCACCTAGCAGTCTGCTCGGCCAGACCATCCCACACAAAGGTGATTCCACACAGCCAGCAGGACATCGGAGAGTCCCCCCGAAAATGTGAGTTTCGGCATTTCTGTATTTTCTGCAGAGCCTTTTAAGAAGCCGTTTCATTACAAATATCAGCATCTTTTTATATGAGTACCTTTTTTGATGATTTTATTTTTAAATTCAGCTTCTGGGAAAAATTATTCCGCAGAGGACTACATGAGATGAAAGAGCCCTCTGGCCCAGCGTGTTCCCGCTTTGCTTTTGCTGACATCGCTTTTGCTTTTGCTTCGTTGCTCAGCCACAGGAATAGGTTTCTTTGATCCTGCTGGCCTGTAACGTGCCCTAGATCCACATTGATGGGTATAAATCCACATCTGAACACACATCGACAGGGACGTTGATCACACATCTTTTGTTTGACATCGATCCACTCACTGGAACCGTCATCACTTTATAGCCCCATACAGCCAAAACTCCCTTCCTGCATCTAAGACAAGCTCACTCATCACCCAGCCAGGGAGCTACGAGCAGATCTATTTGTCAGGAGCTGTAGGGCTGAGCTGTGCCGCCTTGGCAGAGGTTGAAGGTGACCCTTGAGGCCTCGTCGTGTGTGCTGCTGAGAGACAGTGAGGCATTTCCATGCTGTGGTCAGGGGTCGCGCAGCCAGGTTGCTGGAGGATGGGACTGTGCAGCACCAAGGTGGCCCCAGGCCAGCCCACCAGGGTCCTCCAACCTGTGGCTGCAGCAGTGGGGACAGAGGGAAGATGCCAGTGGGGAACATCGAGTGCATCGAGCAAATGTGGGTGGAAGAGGCTGATATGTGTGGCCAGTAGGGTGATTCTAAGGGTGGAGATTGGTACCCAGGGAGGTGGGGTAGGGGCGTCTGAGGATGTTTGCATTGCTTCCATGTTGTCCAGACTTCCCTTGTCGGCTAGACGGGGTTTAGCTGTGTGTGAAAGGTTTCTCTTTTTCACTGAGGTGTACTTTCCCTGGAAAGCATTCGTGATTATGTCACCTAATAGCTGAATAAAAGCAAGTGACATCAATCTGAGAACTGACCAAGGTCACTTATTTCAAGTCCCAGAGACCAGAAGCCTCCACCACGGCCTGTCTTCCCTCACCCCTGCTGTCAGCCGGACCTACACTAGTCATGGTATTAGAGAGTTATACAATCTCACGTAGCAGATCTCAGTGTTGTTTTCAAGGCTCTTCTGGTGAGACACCCCTTAAGGGGCCTGCGACATGGTGGGCCATCATGCGGCCACCCTCACCAGGCATGGTGGGATCCCACAGGCTGCTTCCCATTTTCCCCAGCCCGTCACACACAGGCAGGCAGTCACATGTGGAATGCAGACCTGCTGTGTTCAGAGTGACCATCACCTGTCCTGCAGGGAGGCCTGTGGTCACCTCTCCTTCCTGGAGGAAGAAGGTAGGGTCCTTCCCAGGTCCTGACCCAGGGCACCTCAGGTCCATGGGCGTACTTGGCAATCCCTCCTCTCCCAGGAGAGGGGACAGCCCAGGGCAGAGGGAACCTGATGGCACCTGGCCTGAGCCCTCCTGCTGTGCTTCTCGCTGTCACTTTGTCCCCCTCCTTCGTGTGCCCACGGAGGTGGCGTCTGGGAGAGGGTGACTCATTCCCTCCCAGAACTTCCAAGCTCCATGGCACAGGGAGAGCTTGCCAGTCACAGAGCATGCCTGGATTGGGACCCAAAATAGCCATGACATTGGCCTGACCTTGGGTCTCCTGTACTGTGGGTTCTGTGTGGTAAAGAGCTGCAGCCCTTCGGGCCACGTGAGGGGAGTCAAGAGGCAGAGGCTGGCTTCCTTTCCCCTCTGCATTCTCATTTATTGCAAACTGGGTTGTGATGATAAGAAACAAAATGAAAAGGGGAACCAACTTCAGTGCCAGCATTATGGAACATTCCTCTCTTTGCTAGGCCTTTTCCACATTGGCATGATGGTCACAGCATGTCACGTCATCATGACAACTATGTACGTGTTTGTCATTACAGTTACAATTAAGATGCACCCGCTCCAGTATTCTGCATGCTCAGAGTAGAGGTCATGGCTCATGAGATTCTGAATGCTTCTTGACCATCGAATATTTCATCTACTCCAGTACAAAGTGAGCATTTTTCTAGTGGCATCACACACTCTTTGTGCCCATTTCCCTGTTTTTCAGTTTGCCCCTAACTTATCATAATTATAGATACTGCTGTGGTAAGAATCTTTCTCCGTGCAGCTGCCTTTGAGTGCTTTGAATTATTTTCTTAGGATAAAGTCCAAGCTCTTGGATTGCTGAAACAGAGGAGAGAAAAATAAGAGAAATTTATTTTCTCAAGTCTTATTGATCATGCCGGGCACGGTGGCTCGTGCTTGTAAGCTTCAGCCTATGAAGCGGCCGGGGCTAGGGATCATGGTTCGAGTTCTGCCTAGGGCCTGTAGCGAGACCTAGTTCCAAAAAAAATAGCTGGGCGTGGTGGCGCGCGCCTGTAATCCCAGCTACCTGGGAAGCCGAGGCTGGGGATTGCTTGAGTCTGTGGTACCCCGGGCAACGAGAGCCTGCAGTTCCATGGGCAAAAATAGCAAGACCTAGTCTCAAAAAAAAAAAAAAAAAAAAAGTCTTATTGATCATATTGCCAGGATTATTTGAGAACATCAGTGTTACCATACCCTCCCCCAGCATTTGGATCACACGTTTAACATTTTTGCTAATTACACGGTAGTTCTAATTTGCACATGTGTAGTTGTTTGCATGGGCTGAAGGGTCGCCTCTAACCATGCTCTTGTGTGTCTCACTCAAGTGGGTTGTGCAGCAGAATATGGATGTTGATTAGTTGACATGGTGAATGTATAACAGATAGGATTCGCTCAGTTGTCCCCTCAGATTGATTGTGACATCTTCGTAGCATCTGGTTTCCATTTTTAACATCAGGCACGTTGTCATAGGTGTGATTTTCTGCTTTTGGAGCATGAGAATGTGGTTGTCTGAAGGACCTTCTGAATATAACCAACTGCCTTGGCTCAAATGGGGAGACCCGAGAGCAGAGGCCACAGTCAGCAAGAAGACAGCCAAGGCTGGCCGAGCGCTGCCTGCACACCTCCCTCTGCAGTTCTCTGAACCACGAGGCAGGGTACCCAGGGCCCCCAGGCACCCCTGCTGCTCTCTTGACCCAGAAAGTGCTTTGGATCTAAGTTCTCTGTTCTGATGCTTCTCTTTTTTGGACCAGGGCAGGTTCTGTAGGACGTTACTGGACCTGTGCCATTTCTGCTCCGGTGCCACAGAAGTAGCCCTTCCTCTCTGACTCAGGGCATTTAAAAATACCCTGCGCTGGGGAATTGGGGGAACCCGCCATCGATCCGCAAACATTAAGCTCTTAACAGGCGGGCGGTGCAGTTTGGATATTGAATCCCTCCCAGCAGATGCGTTAGCTCCACAGCCTCAGATGACCTGTCCCCCACTTGTCATCCTCCCATCGGGGGTCTGTGGAGGGGGAGGACTGGGGTGAGCCCCATGAGGTGTGCGCCTATCTCCAGGAGCCTCCAGAGGGCTCTCCTTCCTGCTCAGCTCTCTGGCCCCAGACTGGCAGGTAACCCAGGTTTGGAAGGGAGGACGCTAGTGCCAGCTTGCACCACGCCATGGGCCACCCCCGAGGCGCATGGCCCTGAGTGGGATAAACAAAACACTAACATCTCCCTCTCCGAGACACGGAATGAGAAATGAGCCTAGTGAAGCGCAGAACCACAGAGGCATCAGCAACCAGTTCTGAACGGGTGGAGCAAAGCTTCTGGGAAGAGGTGGCCTCCAAGGGTAGCTCTGAGGAGGAATAACATGGTGAGGAGGGGCAGGGGGGAGCAAGGAGCAGGGAGGGAGCGGCCAGGGAGCAGCGGAGAACTTGCTGGTCCAGGGCGGCTGCAGAGCAGGGAGCAGAGCTGTCTCCACAGCAAACCCAGCCCACGGAACCGTCGGGGCTTGCAGGACATGATCAAAAGGGACAAGGGCCTGACTGCCTAGGAAGACTGGGGTTCCCGAGTGGGAACGTGCTCAGAAAGGGGCTCAGGGGAAGGGATATGAGCCCAGGGGTGAGGGGTCTCTTCAACTCCCCAACGACCTCCTCCCCCGTGGCTGCGGATGGCCCTGGTGATATTCCATTTCCAGCCAGGAGGGTCTGTTTACTGGCCGGCGGCCTCAGTCTGGCTGGCTGGAGTGGGGAGAGGGCCAGCAGATGTGTGCCTTTCACTTCTGTCTCCTTAGCTGGGAAAAAGCCTAGTGCCGGTGGTATTTGTTCATTTAGCCAGGGCGTTTAGGAGGGGCCTCCCGAGCCCCGGGTAAAGAGCAGGACAGTGGACGCTGGGAGGATGGCATGTCGGGCTGCTTCTCCCCTGCAGGAAGTGTGGGGCCTGGTTGGTTGGGTCTCGCCGCTCAGTCTCAGCCCCCTTCTGCCAGGAGCGGCTGCTGCAGCGATGACCGGCCTGTGTCTGTGCTTCCGTTGCAGATGCCTTAGCCGCCTCCAGCTGCCCAGCCCACTCGCTCCCAGAGGCCAGGGCGCTGCGGCCCTTCATGTGCTCAGTGGGCCTGCGCTGGGCCTGCGGCTCCTGCTGACGCTGGAAAGCCGGCTGCCTGTGCCCCGCTCGCCCCGGCGCCTGCCCGCCCCTGCATCCAGCCCACAGGGCCATGGAGGCCGCGGAGGTGCCCGTGGGGTCGCTGATCGACTTTGGGCCTGAGCCGGCCGCCTCCTCGCCCGGGGAGGTGCTGCCTGCAAGCCGGCAGGTCCGGGACGGCTCCCAGGGCGAGGACGGCTCGGAGAGCGAGACCACAGAGTCGGCGGACAGCGAGAACGACATGGGCGAGTCGCCCTCGCACCCGTCCTGGGACCAGTACCGCCGCTCATCGTCCAACGAGTCCTTCTGCTCCAACCAGAGCACCGAGTCCGCCAAGGACGAGGAGACGCTGGAGCTCCGGGAGTTCATGCGCAGCTACGTGGAGAAGATCTTCTCCGGAGGGTGAGCCCGGCCCGCCCTGTCCCGAGCAGGTGCCACCTGGTGCCTGGGCCTCCCCGCTCAGCCGCGGGCACCTGGAGCCATGCGGGCTGCTCCTTGCCTCCCGCCCCTCCCGCCACCGCTGTCCTTGCTGACCCGAGGACCCAGGCTTTGCTCGCCCGGCACCTGCGCACTCCCCGGCGGCTGTTCGCTGTGTCAGTCGCACTTGCTGCAGGGACCATTAATTTCGGGGTCACATTAGACCAGAAGGTTCTGGTGACCCACGCTCCTTGGGGTGCTCGTAGCAGGGGAGCTGCTGGTAGCAGGGGACCCTTCCTGCCCCCTGCATCTGGCCTTCCTGCCGTGTTCCCAAGGGGGTAAGGAAGGAACAATGCGGTCAGAGCAGCTGGAGGCAGCAGCAGGGGTCGGCACGCACACTTAAGAGTGGGGGTCTGTAGACAGGTCTCTGGTTCTCTGGTCTCCTTCGTTTGAGTCTTCCCCACTGGACAGGCAGTGTCAGACCCAAATGCATGGCTTTCAGTACACTCCGTGCTGAAGGCCACATTCAGACCATGGCCCGAAGCACCAGCACCCCCGTCGGCACCCTGGAGCCCAGCACCCAGAGTCTGGGTACACATGCCAGAGACGCTCTGGCTGAAGGGATGGTTTTCCAGCTTCATGACAGCAGTGAGGGGAGTTTCTGCCTGTTGGCACCAAGCGAATAGTAGCTATGGTGCCCCACAGGGCGAGGTGCCGGGCTGCTAAGCTGGCAGGGTTGGTGCTGTCCCCTGCTGGTCTAAGCTCCTTGTTCTGCACCCTCAGAAACAGGAGAGTCCATGGTAATGTCAGCACGGGCAGGTCTCAGGGACCTTGCGGGCCCCACTGCAGCCCAGCCCCGTCAAGTGGCCACACCCATAAAGCGAGTCACAAGAACAGCTTGGGTTTCCAGCCTGTAAGAGTCACGCTCACAGGCCTGCCATGGTCCAGCCCATGTGCAATGGCTTGAGGGCGGAGAAGGTGATGCGTGGACCTCGGTCACACGCGCACAGAGACACAGGAGAAGCTCGTGCTGTGGGACAAAGTCCCATAGAGCCTGCTCGGGGCAGCTGCCACATGGACAAGGCCCACAGCGGGGTCTGCTGTGGCGACGCTCCCCAGCACCTGCATTGCAGCAGGCATGGCCTCTTCTGCTCGTCTGGTTTCTGTCTCGCTGACTGCCGGCCGCCACAGAGGAGACACTCACTCCAAGCACACAGGGGCAGGAAGGGGGAGAAAGCCCAGCAGCTCGTGGATGGCCCTGGAAGGCCAGCCTGGCTTCGCTACAGCCCAGTCCTGTCAGCAACGTGGAGCCTGGACAGCTGAGTCGAAGCACATGCAAGAGATTCCAGAAGTCCCTGCAACGGCTGGCGGATTCTCCCCCTTCATCTGGTGCTGGTATTTTGGGATAAATGAGACCAAGATGCTTTCTACAAAAACTTAAATATGTGAAGTCGCCTAAGCCAAGTGCTCTTCAGCCTTCTGCCTCCTTGGTTCAGTCTTTATAGTTGAAGGAGACTCTTGGTCCCCCATGAAGAATGACCCGGAGTGGCTGGAGGTCTACCCTGGCATGAAGCCCCTCCCACCGGGTTTCCTCACACACGGAGAAAGAGGCAGAGATGGGCTGCCCCGCCCTGCAGTGGTAGGCTTCTCCGAGAGCAGGTGAAGCGACTTCGGCTTCGGAAATGCAGTGGGCGGTTACCTGCTGCCTTCAGCACGGAAGCTGAGCGGGAAGTCCGAGGAGCAGAGACCGAGCCCTGGGAGGGCCCAGTTAGCCCAGTGTGCCCAACCTCCTGCAGGAAGCTGCAGAGTCAGGGACTGCGGGAGCTCCCATCCCCCCACCCAGCTGTCTCTCCTGCTCCCAGTCTGTCCTTACCTGCTGGAGGGGCGAAATGGGCGACGTGGGAATCTACAGGAAGCGGGGTGGCATCCCTTCTCCTTCCTCTTCCCCAACAGTCCCCTTTGCTCCTGAGGAATGAAATTGGCATCTTTTTCCCCCTCTGTGCCTTTTTTCAGGGAGGACTTGGATCAGGAGGAGAAAGCCAAGTTCGGAGAATACTGCAGCAGTGAGAATGGGAAGGGCCGGGAGTGGTTTGCTCGCTACGTGAGCGCCCAGGTAAGGCAGGGGCACAGACCCACGGCTCTCGCCAATGGCTGCTCCGGAGGGCCCCCGTGGTGGGGGGGACCCTGTGGGAGCAAAGCACAACTTCCCTGTGATGTTCTGGAAGACCCAGGGAGACTGCTGCAGAGTAGCCGGGTTGGGGGTCCCGCTGGAGGGGTCAGGGGGAGCGTGTTGGCCGCCAGCCGTGACAACTGCCAGGAAAGCTGTTTTCAAAGGCTGCGTCCTTGCGTGTTGCCATGACATGACGCACAATGTGCAGTTTTTGTAAAGATAATGCGTTCAAGATGACAACAGCCATCTGTACTCAGAAATTAATGCGTCTTGTAAATATCCAGAAGGTTCTGTTTTTCTCTCGAAAGTAGCTTCAGTTCTTAGCATTTTCAGTATTTGTGTGGTAAATCATTTGTGCCTCAAAGCAAAAGCAGAGTAGATCTGCACAGAGAGAAACTAAGGACTCATAACCCACCATCTGGGAATAGCCAGCGGGGCTTGATCCCGCCATCCTAGGATGAGCATGTGTGTTAAAATCTCATCAGGAGATGCAGAGACACATCCTCTCTCACCCCCTGGGCTGCATGCTGATGCTGGTACTCCGCAGCCCCTCCAGATCAGCCTGCATGCGCCCTGCTCCCCGGGCACCCATGACATGTGTCCTCTCTCTGGACAGCGCTGCAATTCCAAGTGCGTGTCAGAGCCGACCTTCTACCGCCTGGTGCAGTCTTTCGCCGTGGTCCTGTTCGAGTAAGTGATGTGGCAGTCTGCCTAATAAACCGTCTCCCCACCCTTCTCCCCGGCCCTCCCCCACTTGTGAGTCACAGCCCGAGTCTGCAACTGCCTTTGCTGTGATGCACCCTGAAGTCGTGACAGCCATGCATGTCCCACGGGAGGGAGTCGTGGGCCTTACCTGGCAGTAGGTTTGGGTTGGGGCTGGGTGTGAGCGGAGCCTCAGGCCTGACGCACTGACCCACCCTCCTCCAGGGACAGTTGGAGATTTCTTGATTTCCTGTTGTAAAGTTTGTCTAACTAGGTGGCCGCCCACTGGAGGGCTGACCAGATGACCATAGTCCCAAGTCCTGATGAGGCCCTGCAGAAGTCTGTTAATGCGAGTGAGGGGCCCCTCTTGCCCGCCTCCTCAGGCTGGTCTCCAGGCTGTTGTCCCCATGTCCATTTTGTCCTTCCAGTCTGAAAATCCCTATTCTATTTTTCCTTCCCTGTCTTCGCAGAAATGGAGCTACCCTCTGGAACCTTAACCCTGTTTCCTCCTGAGTGCCTGCTCTCCTCTCTCCATCCCCCATGAACGGGGCAGGCATGGAGGAAAGTGACCACACTATTTTACCTGCACTTGCTCAGAAAGACCCAGGTCCAGGATATGCTTCCTGGGGGACGTGGGCCCCCAACTGGCAAGAGTAGAGAGATGAGATACTGGCTGAGGGGGAGCTGGTCTCACACAGGCCCCAGGTGATCTGGTGCTAGCCTGCCCTCTTGCCCTCTGGCTTCAAAGCCACTTCAGCTCCCAGATCTGCATCTGTAGCTTTCAGTCTTTGTGTGGATAACTCCTGTCTCACAGGCTCGTATATAGGCTGGGTCTTCATTTTTCCTTAAGTGAGTAAGACCGGTAGCATCACATTCGGGGTCCAGCCTGATCAGAACACAGCATCCCCTCTGCCCCGTGACCCTGTCTGTCAGCATCCATATTTCTGTGTGGTCACAGCAGAAATAAATGAAAAGCTTTCAGTATTTTGAAAATATTTTTTAGACTTAGGACTTTTATCATTTTTCATTGGCGCATGTCTCTAGTTTTTACTTTTATTTAGTCTTGTCAGTCTAGTTCTTTAGGCCTGTTATTTTTTTATTAAAAGACAAAAATGGCTCTAATGCCACTGTCTAGATCATTTCTGGTGACTTTATTCAGTAATATTTGTCCAAGGTTAAGAACCTAACAGGAAAGAATAAATGGTAACAGATAGAAAGGCAGAAAAGGAAAAGCCTAGATGGGAAGAGAAGCCTGGTCCACACAGCCTGTTCTCACTGTGGTCCTCTTCCCACAATCCCCTCCACCCATTGTGCCCACGCCAGCCCATTTCTTTTTCACAAAAAGCCATCACGTTTACAGAGAGCCCGGGGGAAGTCTGATGCACATGTGCCGTCATTCGTCAGTACCTGAAATAAGGCCTCCACACCCTGGAGAAGCCCATCTCCAAGTCCTCTGCCCCACACACTAGCTTTCCTGCTGCTTTGCCTGGTGACAGAGGCCTCTTGGAGGACCCCCTTCCCTCCTCCCACCCCTGTCATGCCAGGTTGAATGGTAGCAAATGTGATATAGCATGTTAACCCTTTACACCTGTACAGCATCTTTCAGTATATAAAATCTTTTTGCCTGCCATGACTTCATTTGATTCCCAGCCAGTGACAGGTATTCCCATTCCTGGTGGCTCCTTCAGTGCCACCCCAAGCCAGGGGCAGCCAGATGCCAGCATCGCAAGGGGGCTAGACATGGGCCTCCTCCAGCCTTCCCTAGGCCCCCTGGGCCAGAGATGGCCCAGCAGTCCATCTTTAACACACCTTCCAGCTGCTTCTGCTAACAGCCTGAGTCTGGAAGCCATGGGCAGCCTGTCTGTTCGTGGGAAGCTGAGGGCAGCAGGGCCCTGAGGCCTGGGCCTCCGGTTTGGCTTGAGATCTAGACCCGATTTCAGGTCCCAGGATGCTCCCCTGTGTTACCACCGAGCTTCCTGGGCTACGGCGCTTCCTCCTTTAGAATGAAATACATTCTATTTCATGAACTCCCTCCTACCCGTGAACTCCCTCCTACCCAGGATCGCCCGTGAACTCCCTCCTACCCAGGATCAGACCCAGTCCCTGGCTCTGCACCTCTGGAGCTCTCACCCAATGGACCTGCAGGGAGTTATTTTCCCAGCTTCCCCTCCGGAGCATCTTCAGATGAGGGGTTCGCCTTAGACCTTTCGACAGCATTTCCTTCTGGTCCCCTGAGCTTGCAGCTATGGTTCCTCAGTCGGTCACTTGCTTCCCACCACAGGTGCCATCAGATGGATGACTTCGGGCCAGCTAAGAACCTCATGACCATGTGCTTCACATACTACCACATCGGTAAGCTGGGGCTTGGTATGTGGCCGGGCCTAGGAGCCAGCCTGGGTGCATGTCTGCACTGTGGGAGGCAAAGCTGAGAGTTTTTCATCGACTGAAAGGAAGCCGATGTTAGCAGGGGAGGGGATGGGACGGGGTGAGACTTCTAGCAGCAGAAGACACTGTCTGGTGGGTCAAGAGGTGGACTGTCCATTCCCAGCCTCTGGAGCCCACCAAGCTATTAGGAAATGAGAAAAGATGATCCCTGCCAAGACACGTCATAGACATGGGATTGTGGGATGTGGGCGCATCAGTTTCATATTGTCATAAAATATGCTGTGGTTGTTGCAAGGAGATGGGAGGAGGCTCATGTCTGCCCCCTTGTGCTCGCAGCTCCTCTGGCTCCTTCCTGCCAGGGCTTTCTCCCCCTTGCCGTGAGAGGGCTCCCTGGGGTAGGTATCCATGGGCTGTAGCAGATTCAGCCTCGCTCCCCTTCCCCCTCTAGGTAAGCCCCACCTGCTCCCCTCAGAGTCCAAGGAGAAGCCTGCAGGGAGCATCGACTCCTACCTGAAGTCCGCCAACAGCTGGCTAGCCGAGAAGAAGGACATCGCCGAGCGGCTGCTGAAGAACACCAAGACTGAGAACGTCAAGGGCTTCTTCGGGGGGCTGGAGACCAAGCTGAAGGGACCCCTGGTCAAGAAAAATGAGTAAGTGTCTGCCTGGGTGGGGGGCTTCACCCAGCTGTGACGTGAGAGGGCCAGCAGGGGGTGTATGGTGACCGGGACCTGACCAGGTGATGGGGGACTCTGGCCTCCCCTCCACATTCATGGGGCCCCAAAAGCAGCTCCCGAGAGCACAGGCGCCAGCTCAACAAGAGTGGGCCGTGGTTCCCGAATGCCATTCTGCTCGCCCACGTGCAGGGCAGTCCCCTGGGGCCTGTGTTTTCTAGGACTGATGGAGAGCAGATGGCAGTCCTCGGCTGGCGGGAGGGACGTGACAGTCCCACCCCCACCCCCAACTGGGTCAGAGTTAGTGTTGATGGAGCCTGAGGAGCAGGAGGAAGCCGCTGGGACTTGGGACTGCAGTTCTCTGAGGGAAACTGGAAGCTCTGGGTGGGGCATCTTAGAGGCTCAGAGAGCACCTGGGCCACTTGGCACCCAGGCCACCCGGCACCCGGGCCACCCCCAAAGCCCCCCTCCCCATGCTCCTACTGTCTGCAGTGATGGCCCAGCTACTTTACTCCTCTCTGATCCAGTCAGTTTGGGATGCAGAGATAAGGGCACAAAGAGACCTCAATGCCACATCGCCTCGATCCTGAAACTCTTGAACGACAGAGTAGAAGTGACAACCTCTTTGGAGAAGGCCAGGTTCCGTGTATGGCCAATGAGACGCCCCCCCTGCAGCAATGCAGAGAGGTGTCTCGGGGAGCCTCTGGGAATGGGGCCTTTGGTCACTGCTATGGTTTCTCTTCCCCAAGGGACGATGAAAATAAGCCAAAGGAGAGGCCCCAGCGGACAGGTGAGAACTTCCCCTCCATATGTGGTTGGGATCCCACAATGCTCAGTCCTAGTGGGGTGGGCTACCCCCAACCCCTCATTAACTAGTAACACAAGCAAGCAGGTCCCCAAATGCCTCGGGGCACCCTTGCCCTCCCAGCATGGGTGACAGTGATCCCTCCTGGGTGTTCCTCGGCCCCTGGGAGGCAGCAGTGATTTCTGGGAAGGTCACCATGGGGTGGGCACCCAGCGCCTCCCTCAGCCCTCCCTCCCTCCTGCAGTGACTGTGAGCAGCCCAGAGGAGGAAAGGAAAGGGGAGAAGATCTACCTGTACACACACCTGAAGCAGCAGCCCATCTGGTAAGTCCCTGTGCCTGTGGCAGCACAGCGGGCCGGCATGAACTCTAGCAGGAACAGAGGTCACAAGGGCCACTGGGAGAGATGAGTACAGGCAGTGCTGGGAGGCTATGGGGAGTCTGGCCCCCAGCATCTGGTTGGCAGGATTCCCACCTCCACGGATATCTGATGCCTGGGGTCACATGGGAAACAGCCCCCCGAGGCTGCATGGTGGCCTGCACAGATGCAGGGGTGCCCACAGGCTGGGCCACCCAGACATGTGTCATCACACCGGATGTCCACACAGCAGTGACATTGCCCAATGATGCCGTTCTCAGACTGTGACCCCGTCTGCTAGTCCACATCACCCGGCCCCACACAGGAACGAGGTGCCCTGCACACACACTGTGGGTTTACCTATGAAACACGCTGGGCGAGAGATGCAGACACAAGGCCACACATGTGATTCCATCCCCATGACATGCCCCGAGCAGGCGACAGCCTGGAGACAGAGCAGACTGCTGATGCCAGGCCCAAAGGAGATGGGAGTGGGGGTCGGGTATCCTTATGGGGGATGGGAATGCTCTGGAAATGATGTTTGCACGGGTCTGTGACGAGGTCTGTGAATAGACTTGAAGCCCTGAATTGCCCCCTCTGTACGGGGGAATCTCATGGTGTGGGAGCTACTAGATACGGAAGATGAAGGCCATGTTTGGAGAGCAAGTGCAGAGGTCAGGGGACATCTCACCCCTTCTGCTTCCTCCCCCACCTCTCCCTCACCAGGGCCCGCACTCCCTCCCTCCTGGCAGTGCGCTCACAGTGGCCGCCATGGCTCACAGTGGTGTGGCAGGAAGGGCTGGGCTAGAGTTGTCGGGCAGGTGAGGAGTGTGCACCCGGCTGGTCAGAACTGGCAGTAGCAGGGAGGAGAGGCTGCTGCAGCCCACGGGGCACGTGTCTGGTGGCTTTGCTCGGCCCCTCTGCCTTGACATGGCTGCTGTCTCAGCTGGCTTCTCTTTAAAGGACCAGGTGAGATGGCCCCAGGTGAGATGGCCCCAGGTAAGGGGCCATCGCTCATCCCTGCTGGGGTGGTCAGAGGCCACCAGCGACGGGCAGGACCATGTGCCCATGGACTTCACCTTCTCAGGCAGGAGGCCAGCCCAGGCCCATGTGCATCATTGCCGACCCTGATCTGCAAAAATGCTTCCAGCTCGTGTGTCCCTACAAATGCGTTTGCTTTCTCTGCACATGCCAGACCCAGTGACTAGAATGTTCTAGAAAAGCAACCCTCCCCAAGTCTCTCCATGGCAACGGGACACTGCCTTTGTCTGCATCCTGCCATGGGGGCTCCTGGCCCCTTTCTGGGCCTGCACCCCGTTAGCCTTTGCCCCCCTCTTACCCTCTCTGCTGGGGGAGGCTCGGATGCCGTCATGGAGCTTGGCCAGGAGCCCCAGGAAGCCCCCAGGTTTAGGAGAAAGGCTGTGCTCCTGTTCTGTGCCCTGCCCGAGCTCCTGGGCTTCTCTGCTGGGCGAGGTGCCACCGGTGGGCCGCCCCATCCTCCCCCCGGGTGGGCCGAGGCCTGCGCCCCTGCCCCTGAGGAGCCCTCACCGGGTCTCTGTCTTGCAGGCACACGCTCCGGTTCTGGAACGCGGCCTTCTTTGACGCTGTGCATTGTGAGAGGAGAAAGCGCTCGCCCACCACCAGGTAGGAGCCGCGTCCAGCTGCTCTGCCCGGGCAGGAGCACCCGGGAGTGGCTTTAGTCTCCTGTTTCTGAAGAAGAGGCGGAGGGTGGCTGAGTCCACGCTTCTGTGTTTCCTTTTCAGCCCTTGGCCCGGGGCCCTGCAAGCTGCCTGAAGGGCCTGCACACAGCACAGGGTGTGGGGGGCGGCGGGGGTGGGGGGGGAGGGCCCAGCCTGCATGCGCGCTTCTCGACCTGGGCTCCGGCATGACTTGGCCTCACCCTCCTCAAAACACACACACCCCCACTGATGATACCTCTGCCCCCCTGGCACCCACCCGCCTGTCGCTGCAAGAGATCAGATGGGAGCACTGGGTCCTGGGGTGGGCGCTGCCATCCCCTAGACCTTGCTCTGCCGAGCTAACATCTGGGGACATGCAGTGGCTGTTTTCCACCTACCCCCACCCCCGCCTGCAGCCTGGATGACCCTCTGGTTCCCTGAGGGTGGTCTTGAGCTTTAGGGGACCCCTTTTCTAAACTGTTTCCCAGAGTTCGTGCAGCCATCAGGGCAGAGGGGTAGTCAGCACTGACGCCAGGGGACGGGGGCCCAGACACCTCCAGCCACAGCCCGGGCCAGGCAGTAGGGGGCAGCCCCCTCCCTGGCCTGGCTCCCCCAGCTCGTCCTGCCCCATGAGGCTTGCAGTCTGAGCCTCTCAGAGCCTGTCTCCTCATTAATACATAGGGGTCCCTCATGGGGGGGACCCCTCCGGCAGGAGAGAGGGCAGAGATCTGCTCTCGAAGACTTCCCTCTCCTTGGGAGAGTCTGAAGTGAACGCTTTCTAGATGCCCACCTCGTGCCCGCAGCAGCCCGCCGTGGAGGCAGGAGGCGTGGGAGCCACTGTGACTCTGTCCCAGGGCCCTAGAGAGGATGCTGTGCCCGGGAGATGGTGCGGGCAGAGCTTACCTGCTCTAGGCAGCCGGGTCTCCTCAGACCCTAGGAAAGGGATCTCCACGCCTTGTCTCTGTCGCTCTCCGCTCCTGCCTGCGATAACTGCTCTCTCGCCTGTTCTCTTTTTCCATCCACATCTTGCATGACTTTGACATGTTCCTCTGTTTACCTGTTTCTGCTGCCGCTCCAGAGGGGATGCTGGAGAGGAGGAGAAGAAGAGGTGTGTGTCGTGACTGTCCGTGTTACAGCACCGAGGTCCTTCCAGGGCCACCTCGGGGCGGGGGGGCCCTGCACTCCGGCTGCTGGCGGGCTCAGTGATGAGGGTGTCCCCGGGGGGGGCAGGCCAGGCTGGTGATGGGTGGGGGCACCCCAAAGTAGTCAGGGAGCCGAGCAGCATCTGAAGGCCTCCCGAAAGAGCTAGTGCGCGTTCAGGGAGGCGAGAGCAGTGGAGGCAGGTGGTCAGCTCAGATGCGAGGGGCTGGAGTCTTCCTCGCACTCAGGCCCCTTCCAGGCAGACCATCAGGTACCCCCCTGCCGCAATGCGACCTGACAGTGGAGCCCTGGTGGGGTGCGGACGACCTGTCTCTGCAACCTCCCAGGCTCGGAGGGAGGCTGCAGGCCCTTGCCCTCCATTACAGGGCAGAGTGGGGGGTCACCAGGACCGATGCTGCCCTCTTCCCAGCCGCTGTGCGGTGGAGCCTGTGTGCGTGAGGGCGTCCCGGAAGAGAAAGACCCGGATAAGCTGCTCCTGCGAGCCCACTGCAGGGTCTGACTGCGCTTGGGGGAGCTCTGTATGTGTCAGGTCTGCGGCCTGCCTGTCCCAGATTCCGTTTCTGATACAATGACATTGCTCCCCAGTGGAAATTTCACAAAGCAGGATTCCTTTCGCCGGGGCCATAGCCTTACTGCTGTGGTGCTAGGAGGACTCTTGTTTCTCTTGTAGCCTTGTTCTGGCTTTTAAAGGAGCAGCTGGAGATGACAGGTGCCTCCCTGAGAAGAAAGCCCGAAGCCCCTCAGTGTATCTGGGAACAAGGCTTCCCAGCAATGCAACCCAGGCCTAAGTCCCCTGGGGTCCCTCCCAGCCCAGCAAGGGGATGGCCAGCCTCGGGGGGCCCCAGGCCTGCTCACGAGAGGGGCTGCAGTCTGACCGCTCAGCCCTGACACCCACACGTGCCCCAGGTGCCAGGTCTCCTGGTAACCTTGTGCCTCTGGCATTATTTCTCCCTTTTGGAAATCTTTACTGCCAGTCCCATCCACGTCCTCTTGCTTCTCAGAGGCAGACACGTCTCCACTTCAGAAGGCTTCCATCTCCGCAAGCTACTGGTCACATGCTCTAGTTTGTACCCGAGCTCCCCCCGTGGGGTGGCATTAGCCCTCGATGGGTACTGGGGTGGGAGCTCAGTCCTGAGGGACTGACTTGATTGGCAGCATCAGCAGATCTGCTGATTCCTGGTGACCTCCCACCTCTTTGGTCAGAAATTCGGTTAAACCACTCAGTTCCAGCACAGAGGATCGCCTTGTCTGGGCTGGGGGCGTGGGCTGGGGCTGCTATGCTGCCGGCCCAGGGGGCTGCCCCCGCGTGCCTGGGTCTGTACGATCTCTGACCTGCACGGCTGTCCTTGGGGGGGGGCCTTCTGGGCTGGACAGTGCTCACAGTGATGGCTGGGGGAGGGAGACTGGGGTGAGATAAGCCCTGGTGTCCACAGAGGTTGGCATGAGGACCCCTCACCTCTCTCACATGCCCGCATCC
>PVHY01023743.1:0-20555 GCA_004024945.1 Uropsilus gracilis
CTCTCCTTCCTTTCCTCCTTCTCCCCCTCCCTCCTTCTTTCTTGCTGTACGCTTCAAGAACTGTTCTTTCTTGATTAATTTATTATATCCAGGTAGAAAGGACCTCCTGGAGAAACTGATCTAACAAATATAGACTATCTCAGGTTGACTAAAGAGAACTCAGATTGAGAACCTGCATGTAAGTGTAAGAAAATGTAGATTAACAAAGCTGAATTAGGAAGTAAACCCAGGAACTAAGGTTTCTAATGTAATTCCTGGCCCTTTACGACCAGTTAGGTCAATGTGGCACTTGAAGTCATAATGGAAATAATCAAAATTGTATGCAGCACTAATCAAAACAAGTGAAAGGAAGATGAAATGATATTATTGAGAAAATTATTGAGACAGTCCATTAGTTGGAATACTTTACTATCTGTAAAGAAAAAAGATTTAGTGATTTTTAGTGCTGACATTTGAAGTTTGGTGTTGTGGTTTCAGGATACCAAAAATGTAGAAATCCAATATGCTAAAAAGAAAACCGTGAGAATTGCAATTGCTTAACATAAAGAAAGTTTATTCTCTATTTTGCAAAGTCCATTGTGAGTCAGGCAGATCTCTATGGTTATGACTCCTTGTGGAAATGTTTTTTTTTTTTAAATGTCTTATTTGAAAGCATAGCTGTCATATCATAAATTAGAGCTATGATTTCTTTAATTGGCCAAGAATTACTTAGAAGTGTGCCTTTGAATTTCCAATCTTTAATAAAAAACTTATTACATTCAGAAAATAATGCCTCTGCAAATTCTGTATTTTGTTATTCAGCTTTCCATTAAAGCAGAATATGACCTTAAGTTTAGTCAATGTTTAAAATGATCTTATAATGAAGATATATGTTATACCTACACAGTGTAAAGATATACAGCTGTTCCATTGTGTTTATTTTATTGTTTAACCTATATATGCTATTAATTCTAATCCCTCCTTATATAAAAGTTAAATTTAATAAACTTTCGAATATTTTTTGGTAAGATTTTATTTGGAGGTTATATCCCCTGGTTCTTTTTAGTGTAATATACCTTATTAGTACTTGGCTCATGTTAATGGGATCCACTAACCAGATTTTAGTGAACTGTGTACTGTTCTTACCTGGCAGTGACTGTTCTGAGGATAAAGTTTAGGCTTTCTTTGACCTTATCCTGGCACATGATTTGTAGACAATAAACACTTAAAATTCAGCTGAGTGTTGCCAAGGTTAAATTCAGTGCAAGTCTGCAAGAGGCAATTCCTTGAGAGTAAATCCCAGAAACAGTGGAGAGAAAAACTATTGTGTCCTTAATGCCAGATCATATGAGGTCCTCAAACAGATGGTGACAGATATGAATCTGGTCATTTTTTCCTCCCCAAATACACGTAGATATTCTAATACTATAAGGTTATTCTATGGAACATTCAATCTAGCTAGTGGGTTGAATGTGCTAGACTTGGGATATGGAATTTCTATTCCTACAAAAACAGTTGTCCATCAAATCAACTATAGTCCTATTGAAATAAACTTCTTGAAAATAGTACATTGATCCAGAAGTAGAACAAGAGTCCTTTCCACCTCAGACCATCAAGATCGCTGCTAATAACCTTATTTGGCTAAGCATTCATGGGGCTTGAAAGACATACTTCTGCTCATCATGTGATAAATTGTCAGCATAGAAATATTTCCCACTTTGTTGACTCCAAGATTCAGCCTTCCAAGCTAAGCAACTGTTCTCTGAAGACTTCCCATGATGTTCTTACTATGTGGCTGTTATGGCTAGTCCCACTTTTCCCAGTTTGGGCAGGTTTTTCCTCTCTTTTGGCCTTTCCCTTATTTAAGGAACTCTCTTCTTTCCTGTGTACTGAATATCTATACAGCATTATAACCTCAGAAATTTAGATTTTACAGTATGAGTTGGGTGATCTGGAAGAACTTCCCTTTTCAGCTGCCATATAAACCTATATATCCCTAAAGGCAGAAAGAACCTCATCAACCTGAAGAGTGTGTCTGTGTGTGTTGAGTGAACATTTATGTAAGAGAGAGAGGGGCTGAAATTGAAAACAAAGGTAAGTGAATGGGAAATAAAGTGAAACCTAAATAGTTCAGTGGTTATCTTGTTAAAGGCAATCATCACTTCACAGACAATCTGCATTAGTTTTTTCAGAGCCTATGTGGGTAACAGACAAAATCAAACTCACTCACTGATGTCCCATTCAACCTGCTCCCAGGGCTGATGCCCCAGAAGAAAAAAATAGTGCTTTGTGTGTGAATCTAATATGCAAAAAGCAAAAAAAACAAACAACCCCCCCCCAATTTTTTTGGTCTGCACTGTGGGAACCTTGTATGGTTTATGTTTAATTTGTATTAGTGGTCAGCACTTACTTAAACACTGGAAAATTTTGCATAAAATCCAGATTTCCAACATCTTTTGAAATTAGGACGCTGTGATCACATTTGTGGCAATAATGGGTAAGCATCTTTGAAAATATTACACTAAATTAAAGAAACTAGTCATGAGAGGCTACATATAATAGATAGGTCACATTTTAAGAAATGTCCTAAATAGGCAAACCTATAGAGATAGAAAATAAGTCAATGCCTATTCGCAGCTGGAGAGACTGGTAGGGAAATGGGAGTGATTCTGATGAGAACAAGTAACCCAATCAAGCAATGATCAGAAGATCTAAACAGATAGTTCTCCAAAAAAGACATGTAGAAGTGTTCAGCATCACTGTTAGGGAAGTACAAATAAAAAACTACAAAGATATATCACCTTACTCCTGTGATAATGACATATATATGTGTGCCATACATACATACGCATTTATACATACATACATAACATATATACACACACATATATAAAGAAACAATAAATATTGATGTGGGTGTGGAGAAGAAGACCCCTTAAATTATTGATGGGACTGTATGTAGTCTGATCCAGCTTCTATGTAAAACAGTATGGAACTTCTTCAAATGTTAGAAATAGATATACAGTGTGATACAACATTTCTTTTTTTTCAAACTATACAATTTATTTCAGACTTAGAATGTATAAATAAAAGAAAATTAGGATACAACAAGATATCAGTATACAAATTAGGATACAACAAGATATCAATATGACAAATATTACAAGTTTTAAAACTTTAAGACAACTTGAAATTTGGATAATAATAGAAATAACAAATCGGGATGGTCTCCAATATCCTAATTAGGAGATTTTTTAAAATAATTTAAAAAAAATTTTTGTGGGAAGAAAACAAGTTACATAATAGGTATACATGTTACAATACCATAATTACAAACTTATAACCATGCAAAATAATATATTATTTACTGAAGTGTGACTTAAAAGTTTCAAATACCACTGGCATGGCAAACATCAAATCCAGTGTACTAATTGTTATTTCTGGGAATGTATAATGGGGAGTAGGACAGAAGAGATAATCACAGAGAATGTCATCTATCTCTGTGATGGTTCTTTTTTTAAATTTAATTTAAATTTTAAAAAATTTGCATATATATGTGCATTTATATTTATATTACATTATTGCATTATTGTGTACTCCGGGGCGTCCCCACTTCACTAACACCTGTTAACCAACCTGATCTTTTGTACTCTTCACCTCTTCTGTTTTCTTCCCCCTCCTCCTCTCTCACTCCATTGTTCAGCCCCATTGGTTGCTTTTATTTTTCTTATTTGTTTGTTTGTTCTTCCCTATAGTCATCATATAAGTGAGACCTGTATTTCTCTTTTTCTTTTTGGCTTATTTCTGCTAATATGAGTCTTTCTAGTTCCATCCATGGTGCTGCAAATGACATGTGTTTGTCCTCCTTGATTGATGCATAGTATTCCATCTGATCCAGTAATTCTACCTTGGTGTTTAGCCAAAGTGTCCAATGACAGATGAGTGGATTAAGAAGATTTGGTTTTTATACCCTGTGGAATACTATTCAGCTATAAAAAAGATGATATGGCCATATGCAACAATATGGAGGGTCCTGGAGGGGATTTTACTAAGTAATATAAGTTAGAAGGAGAAAAACAAGTACTGGATGATTCACTCATATGTGGAGTATAGAGAAACAAAATAAAGGAACTGACAAAATTAAACCAAAACAAAACCTCAATATGACTATAGAATTGAGGCTGCTTGAGGAGGAGGGGTATGAAAAAACAGGAGGGGTCTATGGTAAAAGGATAAAAATACTTTGGTGGTGGGTCTGGTGTGATAATAGGTTTTTGAGGAGGTATAAACCTCTTCCCCTAAATCATATACCATATTGTAAACCAATGTTACTTCAACAGAAAAGCAAAGTTTCTTTGTGGGACAAAAATATTCTAAAATGTTTATGGTCACTGTTGCTGTTATTTGTATATATCATAAAAACATTGAATTTTACACTTTGAATATGTGAATTACATAAAATGTCAATTATATCTCAAAAATTATATTTAAAAATGATGTTGGAACTGGATGGCATATACCTTCTTTAGATACGGGACAGGAATCCCAGTTTTCAGGGCCCCCAAGATTCTGTTCTATTGGCCACGCGTGCTTCTCTGCTTTATGTGATTTCACTGATCTGCCGGCATTTGACTTTTAGCCTCAGTTTAACTTTCATCTGCCGTTTCCTTTCCGTGGTTCCTTTCTCATGGTGCCTTCTTCTAGAGCCTTTGTTCATGAAAATTATCTCAGAGCATATCTTCTGTGGCATTTTATGGCTGTATCTGTCATGTTCTTGACAAAGAAACATTATTTCTTTGTTATTATCATTAACTGTCAGTACAAAGAGATATGGATGTAACTATATAAATTAATAATCTGGATTCTGGCTTTATGATACAAATAGTGTGGACTCAGTCAACAGAAGAATAACAGGAAATGGTTTATGACCCCCAAATCATCCAAGTATTCTTCCCTGAACAGCCCAGAAGTATGGCCTTGCAGAAGATGCTGTGAGGCTGGAGGATTGAGCTGGAATAGTTGGCATTTTCAAACAGCTTGTTGACCGGCTGGCTTGTGAGAAAACCAGCATTACATTGAAACTCTTAGGGATACTTTAAATTGGTGGATTATATGGTCGCTTGATTAAGTTTGGGTTATGTAAACAGTGGAGTGTTTAGATTTAGGCTTGGCTGTTCGAGTCCAGGCAGCTGTTTGTACTTAAGTCCAGCAAGAAGTCTTGTTAATCAAAGAACTGACTGAATTTCTTTCTTTTTCCCACCCCCGCCCACTGCTTTTTTTGTACCTGTGTTGTTTTTCCTCCTGTCCAAGCCCTTTGGGCTCAGGACTTTGGGGAGGCAAGACAGAGGGTTGTGAATTCTCCTCTGAGAACCGGGAACTTATTTTTTTGATTACTTGGATGTGTCCCACAGATTTCCCTCACTGTGAGGTAATCACTTCATTTATCCAAGTCCTACAAAGCCTTTATTATTCCAGTTAGTTCATATTTTTGAAGCTAAGTCATCAGTTTGATGCGTTTGTTGTAAAATGTGGTTTAACAGCTTGTTAGCACATTTATTTTTTTTAATGGAACCCAAAGATATTTCATGCTTGAGCAGTAGTGGATTTAAGAGCCGATGAAAAGCTCCGAGAGCTGTGTGCATTCAGCACAAAACAATGGCACGAGGACAAGGTGGAGCAGCGCTCAGACCTGGGCCCTGGTGCTGGGCAGGCTTTCTTCAGGAGCTTCTGGTGGCTTTTTTTTTCTGACAGGGTCTTATAAATACCCAGTGTTGCATGGTGCCGGTTGGTTTCGGGTCGTCTGGGATGCACTGGCTCATTTGAGCAGTCTGACTTTGTGTGGTTTTTCTACCCTCCGAGATGATTCTATTTTATGTTGTCTGCAGAGCAAAGGGGGAACAGGGACTGTTGTTTTTGGTCTTCCGCATGTGGCTTTGTAAAGTTGTCCCAGAACTAACGGGTTGGAATTGAGAGCTATTGTGGAGCTTGGTGAGTGTTAGCGAATCTTTGAAAAGCAAAAGTGGGGAAGCCACAAGCTCTTTCCACAGCTTCATCACAAAACACAAAGTAGGTCATTTTCCCAGGAGGCAGCAAAAATGAACATTCTGTGTTTGACCAAAGCCAACCTTTTGGTTGGACTTTGATAAATTGGGCATGAGCTGGAGGTACACGGTCTCTTCTGCTTAAATTCAGTCCTATCTTTATACCAGACATGCTATTTGTTGGACTCCAAGATCTGCAGTCCTTGGGGAGTAACCTCAAGCAAGTGGGCTTGCTGAAAGTGCTCTCTGATTTCTTTCCTCTGCTACTTTAGCAGTCTGCCCCCATACATTTCCATGCTGACAGTGCATCAACCAGACAACTGTGATGTTTTTGTCATCCAAATCAGAGCTCATATTCCCTTCATATTCAAGCAATTAGAGCGCAAGAAAAAGTGTTAAGTAGAGAAGGTAAATTTTTTATATAACCCCCATGGGTCTTAAATTCCACCGAGTGCTCATATAAAGTGCTTAGAATTTAGAATTGAATACATATATTCATAAATATTTACATAAGTGTACACATATATATGAGAAAGCAAGGGAGAGAGCGATGAGAGGAGGGAGAGAGTTTTAAGCACTTACATCATGAGGGAAGAAGAAATCATATGAGAAAAATTACTACCAACTACTCTGCCTAGTGATTACCTAACAGCCTAACAATGGATGAGATTCATATTTCCAGTCTCTGCTCACACCTCCCATGTTTCTAGGAGGTTGAGAACATGAAATGGAACTCCCATGTGAGGCAATCTTACTTAAAATAAAGGAAAAATGACTGTTGTTAGCAGCAATGGTGCTTAATAGAAGCTGACAAACACTAGCTCTGGAAGCAACCTTTTGTTTCAACAACTGCAATTTGGCATGCAAGGTGGGACAAAAGAAATTTGCTTAGGCTTTTCACTTTCCTTCTGGTTTAGTGGTTTAACCTTAATTCTGGATATTCCTTTTACATGGAATCATACCATCTGTGGCCCTGCCTTTCACCCAGCATGATGCTCTTAAGGTTATCTGTGCTGTAGCATGTATCAGTACTTCATTCTCTTTTATAACTAAGTATGATTCCATGCTATGAATATTACATTTTGTTTAACCATTCTTCAGGAGATGGACATTTGGCTTGTTTCCACATTTAAGCTATTGTAAATAGTATTACTATTAATATTCATATACAAGTTTTTGTTGTCACATCTGTATTCAATTCCTTTGCAGTAGAATTGCTAAGTCATATGATCATTCTTACTGAGGAAACAGCAAAGTATCAGGTACTGCACTTTATGTTCCCACTAACAAATATATGAAGGTTTCGACTCCTCCATACCCTCCTAACACTTGTTACTGTCTTTGTTTTATTCTAGGTATATCAGTGTGTGTGAAGTGGTATAACATTGTAGGCTTGAGTTGCATTTTCCTGAGGACTAAACATGTTGGACAATTTTTCAGTGTTCATTGGCCACTAGTGTATCATTTTTGGAGAAATGGCTACTCAAGACCTTTGCCCATTATTTCTACATTAGGTTCTTTGACTGCTTTGTTACTGTTGACTTATAAGAAACCTTTATATTTTCTGGAGACGAGTCTGTTTTCATGTATATTACTTTCAAATATCTCTTTTTATCCTTGGTTTCTCTTAGTTTTCTTAAAAATGGCTTTTGTTGTGCAGAAGTCTTTAATTTTGATGAACTCATTCATTTTTTTGTTGTTGTTGCCTGGTCCTATGGTGTCACATCCAAGAAACCACTGTTAGATCCAGAATCTTAAAAAGTGCTCCTAGCTTTCTACTAAACGTTTTGTAATTTTAGCTCTTCTATTAATGTTTTTGATACAGTCTGAGCTATTTTTTGCATATAAAGTGAGGTAGGACTTTGTTCTAATGCATATGAATATCTAGCTGTCCCACACTATTTGTTGAAGAGACAGTTTTTTCCAATATTGCATGACTTTGGTTCCCATACAGGGAATCAATTGATCTTAGGTGAATGGATTTATGTTTGGATTTTCAGTTGTATTCCATAGATCACTGCCTGTCCTCAATCTAGTACAAAAAAAATCAATGATTTCCTCTTTATCCTATGTTATCTAAAATTATTTTAAAAGCTTAAACTGAAGGACTCTATGAGTAGTAACTATAGTTGAAACATAGTTTTCTTTCACTTTGGTTAGATAAGGTGAACATTTAATATGATCTTTTTATTTTTCTTGAAGTTCAGTAATTGTATGAGGTATGACTGATTTAGCTTGTATCTCTTTTTTCTGGAACATGATTTGTCTTTTTTTTAAGCTGCAGTTTCATCTCTTGCTCATGTCAGATAAGTTTCTTCTGTCTTATTTCTATTTGAATTTTTTCTTAATTTTTTTCCTGTTCTCTTCATCAGAATTGTTATGTATGTTTTATAGATTCCTACCCTTCCTTCTAGTTTTATTTTTTACTCTTTTTCCTTTTTACCTTATCTTATGTAAATATATCTAGCTTGCCATATATGTCCATTGCTTAAAAAAAAAAAAAAAACTGGGGCTTTTATTTTTTTGCATATTTTTCTTGCCTCAAGTATGGCTCTTAATACCATCATGTATTTATATCTTTTTAAGAAATATTTACAGTGATAATTTTGAAGTTTTTGTGAAGTGAGACATCTGATACCTTTGACTTGCTGTTTCTGCTCCCTGATTCCTCCCACCACTCCCATTTCTTTGATTGTTTCATGTAATGTTTTGCTAAAAACAACTTATTACACAATTTATTTCAGAATATATTCTGGATAATTATCCCCTTTCTTGAGCCTATTATTACTAGCTCTTCTAGTTAGTGATTTGACTGGACTGTTTCAGTGGATTTCTTCCTTCCCCTGTGTGAGTCTGTGGTGTTGCTCAGCAAGGAGCACAACCCTGAGCATGCAGTCACCATCCACAGACAGGTGGTTTTAGCAGGACTGTTTGATGCTCTTTCCCTGGTCTCTGCTTCTCTAACTAGGTTCCTTTAGTTGCTGATAGATTCCTTTATAGTTTTAATGATGATGCCCTAGAACAAAAATCACCCTGCAATGTCATTCAATTAATTTTGGACCCCTTTTCAGGGTGTTTGTTTTATTTAATTGATTACATGTATATCTATATTTTTACATCATTGTATATTCCAAGGTTCTCCCACCACCCTGTCACTCATGAACCATCATCTTAATCTCTTGTGCTCATCGCTCCCTCGATTTACCCTTCCCTCCCCCTTCCCGTGCTCTGTGCTTCAGTTCTACTGACCGTTTAAGTTTTACTTGTCATTTTTTGGGCTTATTTTTCAGGGGGTTGTTTTTAAATCGTTCTTGAAGGTTTTTCTCTTCCCTGTTTCTCTCTGGTGATCTACCTGGCCTGTAGTTTAGCTAGTTGCTCTTATGGAGCTGATAGCTTCCTCCTAATTGTCTGCTTCCAAAACCTCCGGGTTTTGCCCATGGCCTTGAATTTCCCACATTCTGTTTCAAGTAAAGTGTGTGTAGGACTTTATTGTTTATGATCTCATGCTCCTTCTTTCTGGATGGCAAAATCTCTGAATCACGTATTAGGTTGGTGGGGACAGTGGTTTTCATTTCTTCTTATACTCCTAATTCATCAGCAGTAGGCAGAAGGTAGGTAGAAAGTACATGCTAATAGCAGTAGATAGAAGCAGTAGTAGATAGAAGTAGTGTGGAGCTTCCTCTGTATGAATGAACTGATAAGGGAGTGATTGGGTTCCCCACATTTTTAACCTGTTGTGCCTGGTATAGTCTCCGCACTATAGATGGTTTGTGGCTTGGCAAAGGAGGGAATCCTGCAACTTGCCTGAATTGCCTGCTATTTAGCTTCTGTGACATGAAATGGGAGGAGATGAGAAATGCTTCTTGGCAGACCCTGATGGAGAGATACTGGAGCCCCGGTCTCAGTGAGCTAAAAGGAGGCTTCTTTCACATGGAACTGAGGTCAGTAAGGAGGAAGCCAGTCATGGCTCACGTACCACAAATTCTTACTGTTCTTACCCAAACAAAGTAGATTTTCTTGAATAAAGGTTTCTTCACTGAGTATATGCCCTTAGGATAACTTCCAAAGCATTTAGTTGAAAAAAAATATAAAGTTTTGCCAGTTAGTTGTTTAACTGAGAAGTAGCTCTCCAGAACTCTTCCAGCCTTCACTTCCTTCCTTCTTTCTGTTTCTTTTATCTTCTGTTTGGAAGGCTTGTTTCTTGTTCCTATTAGTTGAATACTGGTATCTCTGTTGTGCCCATCTTAATTTTTTTTAGATCATTTTAAAACCCATTTGAAAAGCCCAATCAAAAAATGGGGAGAAGAACTAAAAAGACACTTCTCCAAAGAGGAAATACAAATGGCCAACAGACACATGAAAAATTGCTCAATGTCACTAGCAATAAGGGAAATGCAAATCAAAACCACAATGAGATACCACTTTACACCAGTAAGAATGGCCCACATCCAAAGAACAGGCAACAACAAGTGCTGGTGTGGATTTGGAGAGAAAGGAACACTCTTACACTGCTGGTGGGAATGTAAACTGGTCCAACCTATATGAAAAGCTGTGTGGAGGACCCTCAAATTAATGAAAATGTAACTACCATTTGACCCAGCAATTGCTCTCTTGGGAATCTACCCAAAAGAGACCTCAATGTGGGTACAAAGGGACACCTGTGCTTGGATGTTTACTGCAGCACTATTTATAATTGCAAGGACGTGGAAGCAACTTAAGTGCCCCAAAACAGAGGACTGGATGAAAAAAATGTGGTATATATACACGATGGAATATTACTCATCAATTAAGAATGACAAATTCGACAACTTTCTGGCAACATGGATGTACTTAGAAGAAATCATACTAGCAGAAGCAAGTCAAAAAGAGAAGGAAGTCAAATGGTTTCACTAATGGATATAGTGAAAAAAAATAAACAAATGCCATGAGGAAAAGACAAAACAAGCTAAGCACCAAACTGAAGCACACAACTATGGGCAGGAGGGAAAAGGGAGGGATGGGAGGGGAAGGGAGGGGAGTAAATCCCTGGGATTGCAATGATGTGAAATTTATATATAAATAAATTATTTTAAAAAAACATTTGATGTGGGGATACTGTCATCTGATTCTCAAGTAGTTTCTCTTGGGCTATGTGTGTATCTTGTGTTTTTGACCTACACTCCTTTCCTCTTTTTACTTAACAGTTCCCATTAATAAATAAGTAACTTTTCTCATTATCACCTCCTTTTGAAAGAGTAGTATTTTCTAGTGTGCTTTGAGGGTAACCAGGGCTGAGGAGCAACATAAATTCCAATTTAAATTTATTTTCTGACTCTTTGGCTGAGGAGTGCATTCCTCTCATTTTCTATGTTGCTCATGGAAATGCTTATCTCATCCCAGTCTCTGTACTGCAGTAGCTTGGTGGTGATTTTGTCTTCTCCTCATTAGCTGTGCCTTACCTCCCAAAGTCTTCCTTGGTTCCCAGGAGAGGTCATACATGATTAGAAATGGCATGTCTATTTCTCCGTCAACTTCACCTCTCCCGCTGTTCTTTGGTTTTAGTTTAGTTCTCTTGAGGGACATTATCTGCCTTTTCCCATGTCCAGATCACAGACTTCCATTTCATTACTAACGAAGAATCACTAGATATTCCTTTTAATATTGTGCCATATGAAGCAGAAAATTCTTTACTAATTAGTGTTCCCCACATCACTTCTGCTCAATTCAGAATTCTTTTGGTTATTGGAGGCTGTGGGTCAAGGAACCATAATGTTCTGTGCTCTAGATTTGAGCAGAAGTGATGGCCTTCTCTCTCCTTTAATTATAGGGAATATTTGCTCTTGGTTGGCTAAAAAGATATAAAAGTTATGGTCCCTGGTGAATGCATTGTGCTTTTGAACTGTAACACTCCAGAAACTATTCCACAACTAAGTTTTTTAAAAGATTCACAAAATGGTTATCATTAGTGAATCACAGATTTTGAGGAATGAAAATTCTAAAGCAAAATAAACAGAGAAATGTTGTAGAAGTAAAAATCATTCTTCACAACCAAGCAGAGATGCAAAGGCAGAAGTCTTGAAGAACAGGATAGAAGCATTGGCTGTGAAATTGATAGTCAAGAGTAATTAAAGATTGTTGTGTAGAGCAGCCAGGTCAGTCGGTACTGCTCCCCCACCCCCTTTTCCCTAACCCCTTCCTGACTCTTCCCACTGCCACCCTGATTCCATACACACAGAGATGATATGACCTTGGGCCTTAGAATGAAGTCATAATTATCACTCTATAAGCAAATTGGAAGAGGGGTTTGAAAGAAGCTCAGAAGGGTACTAGGAGCAAGGGCAGAGAAAGTTAAAATATAACTCTAGACATTTACAATAGAGAAAAGGAATAAGAGCATGACTTAACATGTCTGTCTTTAGAATAAAGGCTTTGTTATTTTGTCAGTTTTCCATTCACCCTAAATTAAAGGTTGTCTTTGGCACATAGTTTATAAACTGATTCTATTCATAGAAAAGGCTCACCTCTTCTGAAACAAGCATATGTAACTTTTAAATAATGAGTCATAGCACCTCCTAACTAACCTTGAATTATCAGATAAACTGACCATGTATTAAAATATGTGTAAAAAGGAAAGAATCATAGAATGAATGAGACAAGTGACTCTGGATGAAATAGAAGTAATGTACAAAATAGATGAAAACTTGAATAAAGAGAAAAATGACCTCAAAATATTTAAGATAAACTGATGTTTTAGCTGTACTGAAGGATAATTCAGGTTTGACAACAAATACATTTCGTGTATTCAAGATCTCAGAACTTACATTGTGATCGGATCACTCTCAGGAAAACAATTTCAACATCAACTTCAAATATATTTCTGTTCCTTCAATTAAAATCATCTATCTTGTATTTATAAAAAATATTATGATTGTTATTTAGTGTTTTGTCTTTCTTGTAGTTTCTAAATTCCTGGTTTTTTTTTTTTTTTTTTTGAGAACATGTGTTTATATGTCCAAGTTAATTAAAGTTTTAGTCACACAGGATATCTGAATATTTAAATGTTGCAGGGTTTCTGGCCCTAAAGTAACTTCCTCAAAAAGGACCAGTAACTATTTGCTATCTGAGTCTTTGTATGCTTTAAAATGTCCTTGTTTCGCTCACACTCAATTGATAATACGGTTGACTGTAGAATTCCCGATCAAACGTCATTATGTCATTTTGCCATGGGACTTGAAGGCATTATCCTAGTGCTTTTCCTTTTTTCTTTTTTTTAAATTATTACTAATGATATTTATTACCATTAAGTTATGGGTGATTTGGGTGACTTTTTCGAACTCAGAAGTTTTAAGGATCTTTTATTGTTTTCACTAGTATGCTAACATTTCTTGACAGCATATCTAAAAGATGATCTTTGAATGGGTTTTTGATCATTAGACTCTCTTACACTTCAATTTTTCTTTATTGTTTATTTGAAATTTTTCCATTTTCTCCGTCTTGTCTCGATGGGACTTACTTTATGGCCTATATCTTATTTTATTTCACTCATGACTTCTATTTTATTTTGCTTTGCATTCTTGGAAATTTCCTCAATCCTTCAGTTATTTCAATTTTTAAAATCACAATTTAAGCCGGGCACGGTGGCTTGTATCTATGAGCTTCAGCCTATGAAGCGGCTGGGGCTAGGGATTGCGAGTCCCTCTTGGAGCAACACAGCAAGACCTAGTCCCAAAAATAGCTGGGAATGGTGGCACGTGCCTGTAATCCCAGCTACCTGGGAAGCTGAGGGTGGGGATTGCTTGAGTCCGTGGCACCCCGGACAGTGTGAGCCTACAGTTCCACAGGCAAAAATAGCAAGACCTAGTCTCCAAAAAAAAAAAAAAAAAAAAAAAAAATCACAATTTAATCCATAAGTATTCTTTTTTATTCTTGCATTCTATTGTTCTTGTAACATTTTGTTCTTATACTGTCTGTAAATACCAATTCAAATGTAGATAAATTCTCCCTTGTTTTTAGTATAATATCTCATCATCTAGGGTTCAATTTTCTGTTTTGTCTTGGTTCTTATTATTCACAATGTTAGTTTTCACTTTGAAAAGTGAAAGCCAGGCTTTATGATTCTATCCTGTAGATGTAAGTTTCCTCTGCTGTCATATGGGTAGATATGTTTCCAGTATGTCTCTTCTTTGGGTGTTGAGACTGAATAGGAGCATTATACATCTACAGGGTGTGTTAACTGTGTGGTTCTGTCTTGGTGTGAGGCTGGAAGCCAGCTCTCAAGCTCCCAATAACTCAAATGTCAGAATGAGTGTGTGTGGGAGATTCTTTCCTCTTGGGCAACAACATCTACAAGAGAAGGTCAAGTTCTTCCCAAGTGATCATTCAATTTCTGCAGAGAACCCTTCCTGTTTATTTGGGTGGAGCTAAACACTGACAGCCTCTGACAGGCTGAAAATATGTGCAACTTTTTGCATGCAGAATTATATTTTCTCACATTCATTCCCTTCTTTTCACTCTCATTTCATCATGCATATACTGATTCTGATTTGGAGTTTCTTTGAGTCAGCTTAACAGGTTGGATTCCACATCCATACTGACTAGCATAGTCTATTTTGTATCACTTACTCCCATTCTAATTCTTTTCTCCCCTAATATTATGATTAGATCGCATGATATAAAGTTTGCAGTCCTAACCATTTTTGAGTGTACAGTTATATTCACATTACTGTGTAATCCATTTCCAAAAGTTCTTCATTTTGAATCCTACCACTCTATCATTAAATAGCTCCCCATTTCTTGGAAAATGTCATTCTGTTGTTTCTATAATTTGATTACTCTGAATAACTCATATAAGTTGACTCATGCAGTGTATGTCTTTATGTTATTGATTTTATGTAGTATAATTTCTTCAAGTTTCATCCATATTATAGCATGATTTTATATTTCCTTTTTTAAAAGCTGGATAATATTCCATTGCTTGTGTTAACTTTCTTTGTACATTCATTCATTGATGGAGACTTGGCTTGATTCTACTTTTGGTTATTCTGAGTAATGCTACTGATAAGCATGATTTTACAAATATATTCTCAGAAACCCTATTTAAGTTTTTGAATTTATATCACAGGTAGATTTGCTGGGATCACTATAATTTGATTTTTTTTCTTAAGGAACTGCCACAGTATTTTCTATAGCTTTTTGAATAATTTTGCAGTCCTTCCAATGCTGTGCAAGACTTCTAATTTTTTCCACATTCTTGCTAGCATGTATTTCTTCCTTCCCTCCCTTCTCCCATTCCTTTGTAGCTTCCTTATATTTATCCTTAAGTGTGTTCACTGATTGATCTATGGTTTTGATTTGCATTTCTCTGATAAATTAGTGATATTAAACTTCTTTTTCCATTGCAATGATATTGTTAATGAAATGCCTTGCAAACATTTTAATAGTTATTTGATTTTTAAGTGTTAAGTTATAGAGTTCTTTATATATTTTGCATATAAGATTGGAAATATATTCTCTCACTCTGTAGGCTTCCTGTTTACTCTTTTGATTTTGTTATTTGATGCACAGAAGTTGTTTTTTTTTGATGCACAGAAGTTTTAAACATGGATTTTGTTCATTTCATTTAATTTTTACTTTTGTTGCCTTTGATTTGATGTCATATTTAAGAACCCATTGCCAAATCCAATGCCATTAAGTTTTTATTCTATCATTTCTTTTAAGATGTTGCTAATTTAATAATTTATGGTCTTACATTTAGATCCTTAATCTAATTATTGTGGATGGTATAAAGTAAGCATCCAAATTCATTTTTTCATGTGGACATTCATTTCCCCCAACATTTGTTGAAGAAATTATCCTTCTCCATTGAATGATCTTGGCTCAGTGCTGAAAGCTAGTTGACAATATATGAAATAGGCTTCTTTTCCATTGGTCTGTATGTGTCTTTGTGCGAGTACCATGTCTTGAAGTCTGTTTTATTCCTCCTTTTCAGGACTAATTTGGTTATTTGGGATAGCTGGAGATTCCATATGAATTTTAGGATAAATCTTTCTACCTGCAAAAATACCATTGGGATTTTGATAGAGCTTGATAGGAGTAAATCTGTAGTTCGCTGGGCCAGTATTAGCATTAACATTATTAAACTTTCTAATCCATGAACATAGGAATTTTTCTGTTTACTTAGGTCCTTCTTAATTTTTCTATCTACAAGTCTTTTGCTTCCTTGGTTAAGTTCCTCCTATTCTTAAATTTGGTTTCATTTCTACTTGCAAAAATTTGTTAAAATCTCTTTAAATGACTGTTCCACTCATATCTTTTTTCATTTTCCCTACTATTTTTAGATATAGTCTCATTTATATGTCCACATTTTTATTTCCCTGGAGACTTGGGAGTGATGGGAAATAAATATATATACTCAGCCTATCATCCTATCAGAATACAAAATACAGTATATGTTACCATATACACTTATAGAATACATTTTATCAGCTAAGAGTGAAATAGACACATAAATCTGTAACTGTAGTTTACATGCACAACCATAATATATGTTATAGATAAATAAATTTATCATTATTTATCATATATGTTCTATACAACATATATACTTCATCATAAAACATGATTATACACTGAAGCAGAAAAGAATGAAATATATGTATTTTTACACACATACACACAAAGTGAATGAATGTTGAAAATATGTTGAATCAAAGAAGCCAGTCATTAAAAAAACATGCATCATATGATTCCATTTATCTGAAAATTCAGAACAGGCAAACAATAGTGAGAAAATAGAGTATTTGCCCCAGACTGGTTGAATTGGGTAGTGGGGAATGATAGTTAATAGATATGGGGTTTCCTTTTTGGGTTGATAAAATAATCTAAAATTAGATTGGGCTGATAGTTGCACAATTGCATAAATTTTTACTAAAAGTATTTCACTATATATTTTAAATATATGAATTTTATGGTAGATGAATTCTATCTCAGAGTGACAAAAAGAAAATTATAGATTTCACAGGGATGGTTGGAGAACCAGAGGAAGGTAAGAGGGTGTTTCTTCAGAACAGATATACTTTGTTCAACATAATCAGATGAAAGATACCTGTCAGTCTAATATTGGATTACTACTTCTTTCCCCCTATAAAGACCATTGTTGCTCTTGGCTTTAAGTTGGTTTCACTTGTTTAACAATGTACATAGTGTGATCCCCCCACCCCCACTACAAAATTTGCCATTATTCTCTGGAGTGATAACTTCTGCTAGTGTTCCTCGGCATTTTAGATCTGAAATTCTGGACCCAGTATCCTGCATGATCAGTCTTCCCTGGTCAACAAAGATCCCAGAATCCACTTTATTATCTTTTACATCCTCTTTTAAGCCTGAAATAATTTTGAGTCATTCCTGCCTACGGATGAGGATGTCCAGATGTGTGGACTTCTAGATGGAGCTGTTTCTTTTCCTTGGAGTTACATACACACTGTTTCCATCATCCAGCAGCTGGAGGTCAAGAGGAACTAGACCTTGGCTAGAGACACAGTCACTACATCTTCCTGAATTATGAACTTTTTGTGTAATTCTTGTCAGTAAGAAAGTATGAAAATCTGGGAGAAATGCTTGGTCACTCATTACATAGTCCTTATTTATTTTAAAGGGATATTTAAATTTTTCCCCGTTTTTGTTAATAGTTACTTTCTGTTTTATTCAAACATTTAGGATAAAATATTAAGGAAGAAAATTACTTTCTATAACAATAATTAAATTTAGAAAAGTTAGTAAGAGGAAAAAATGGTTTACTTACTTTTCCAAAGCCTATTGAACCTGAAAACATTCAGAACCAGGCATTAAACATATCAAACCCTTTGCATTTATACTTCACAATGAAGGGTTTTCCCAGTGTTCCTAAGGAAACCAGATTTACTGCAAGACAGATGATCATAGAAACTACTCTTTATAAGTACTTTCTTCCAAGTAGGCTAATCAACTCATCAGTGTGTAAAAGTCTGCCCTTTCAGCAAGCAGAATGGAAAGGACCATATTCTATAGTCATATTCTATCCTCATGATTCTAAGTGACTTATTGTTAGTGATGTCCCTTAAGCTTGTATTTGCCTTTTATCCATATGTGATTTCCTGCATTTCACTTTCTTTGGGCTAAATTTTCTAACATATAGGATCAAAATTTTGATGACAATGAGATGGACCCTCATGACCTTTATAGTCACCAGCAATTTTACAGTAGTTTCTGCTTCTCAAGAAATATTATCTAACTGAACATCATGGAAAAAGCTCCATCTTGTGTGTGTGAGTTCCTCACTACACTGACTGTTGTGCTTAGATACCAAGGTAGTTGTTAGTAACTTACCTCTCCCCCACACACGAGGCATTCCCTTATTTTTTTGTTTTGTCTTCTTTTTCCTTCTTAGTCAATTTTTGTCTTCTCTCCTACAGTTTTCTCCCAACAATTCAAAGCAGTCATCCCTAGTAATTTAAATAGGTTTTGCTTTTTAGGGATACTTTTTTTTTGGGTAAAAAATAGCTAGTGAAACTTATATAGATTCATTCTGAAACCAAGAACTGCTGTATATATTCACTGACTGCTACTGACACCCAATTGTAAAGGATGACTTAGGGAAATGTGGAGTAAGATTTCTCTGCTCCAGATGAAGGTGAGGCACATCCAGAAAACTGAGAGAACAAAAGGAGGGAGAGAATTCAGTGCCACATGTGTGGTAAGATCTGTGATTAGGACAAAAAAACTCATAGGAATCAGTCACCTGAGACTTGAGCTAAGGGACCTTGGGGTCTTCATTTTCCCTAATGGATTTTCATTTATTTCTTTATTTTTATCAATCATTTTGTTGTTTGCATATTTATGTATGTATATATATGTGCATATATATACATACACACACACACACACACACACACACACACATATATATATATATATATAAAACATCATTGCATTCCCTAGGGTTCTCCCTCCACCTTATCACCTGTGAACCTTCTTCATCTTGATTTTCTTGTGTCTCCCTTCCCTGATTGCTCCTTCCCTTCTCCTCCTACCTAGCTGCTTGCCCAGTTGCAGTTCTGTTGTTAGCTAATTTTGATTTTTTTTCCTGTCATTTTGTTTGTTATTCCTACACCCTATCTATAGGTAAGACCATGTGGTTTCTGTCTTTTTCTTTCTGGCTTATTTCTGCTAAGACAATTCTCTCTAGGTCCATGCATGCTTTCACAAATGCATTGGATTTGTCAGATGTGGAGAGAAAAGAACATTTTTAAACTGCTGGTAGAAAGGCAAACTGGTTCAGTCACTATGGAAAACTGTGTGGAAGACCTTCAATCTACTGAAAATGGAACTACCAATTGATACAGTAATCTCACTTCTGGGAATCTACCCAAAGAACACCAAAACATTAATTCAAAAAGACACCTGTACTCAAATGTTTATCACATCACTATTTACAATTACCAGGCTATGGGAACAACTCAAATGCCCCCAAATTAATGAATGGTTGAAAAGATGTGGTATATTTACACAATGTAATATTATCCTAATGGGTTTTTAAACACAAAGGTTGTATGTCATATGGACAGTTCACAGTGCTAGGATTCTAATATCAAAGGAAAATGATATACAAAGAGATGCTGAAGGAGTCCTCAGTCACACATTCAAATGGACATATTCTACATCTACCCAAAACAAAAACACTCCCATTGGTCAGTACTATTAATGATTTAAGATCTCCATATGTAGATATACATATATGTACACATACACGCACCACACACATACCACATATGTACACATACACACACCACACACATACCACACATACCACTTCTATACAGACATGTGAGGCTTTGTCCTCTAAGGAAAGCCATATTACATGTCTGGACCACTGAAAAACAGACATACTAAGAATGTAATAAAGCAGCCAATGCTAGTTGACATGGTAACTTCTAGATTCAACCTAAAATACAGCATTAGCTTATTACTTAACCTATTATTACTTAACCTATTATTGTATGACAATAGAAAAAGATACCACTTTTTCCTGATAATTTTTATTATCAAAAAGCACATGATCAAGAATTCAAGCAGTTCCAAATATAAAGAAAAGCCAGTTCCTACCACTCCCAGTCCCAAAGAAAGGTCCTTTCTATATTTTCTTGATGACCTTTTTGAGATTTTGCCTACTTTACATGTACCAGTGAGTACAGACACTCTTTTAAAATATTTATTTCACATATAATTAATATTACCTACATTGCAGTTGTTCTGATTCGTGTGCTTTTCATTTAACTAGAATAGCTTGGGGATTATTCTATGTCATATGTAGCGTTATGCCTCTCTCAAATTTTAGCTATGCATTAGGTCAGGTTTTAAAGTACATGGTAAAATATCATTCCAAAGAGACAAAGGTTATACAGCACAATGCAGATTTTGCTCCCATCCCTGATCCTAGTCCTCCAGTTCCATAACCAGGGACCACCATGTTAGCTTTTAAGTGTTCATCTGTGCAATCTTTGCAATTAATCCATTAGTTCA
>PVHY01023744.1:0-20553 GCA_004024945.1 Uropsilus gracilis
AAACCTCTGCCACTGGCTGACTGTGGGAACATAAAGGGATGGCCTAGGTAAAAAGGAATCTGTAATTACAACTACCCCAACTGTCCTGGAAATGGAGTACTCATAGATAAATTAGCAGTTAACCTTCTTCCTCAGAGACTTTCAGAAATAGAATCAAAGATGGAATGAGTGGATGATAAATTTTTGATGGAGACACACCACAAATAGGAAATGTACCGTGCTCTAGCTGCACAGCAAACATGTAAGAAATAGGAAATGAGATCATTTACTGAGGGTTTAAGGATACAGTTGAGGGCTTAAAATGCTAACAGGTTTTTCTTAACCCTTAATATAGCTTATTTGCTATAGTTTATAATTATAGCATAATTTCAATTTTTCATTAATAAAGCATAACTGACAAATAAAATTGTTAGATGTTTAATTTGTACAATGTAATGATCTGAGATACATATCCACAGTGATTTTCTCCAGTAAGTTAATTAAAATATCCATCACCTCACCTCACATATTTTTCTTTTCTTTTTTTTTTTTTTTTGAGACTAGGTCTCACTATTTTTGCCCGTGGAACTGCAGGCTCATATTGCCCGGGGTAGCACAGACTCAAGCAATCCCCAGGCTCAGCTTCCCAGTAGCTGGGATTACAGGTGCATGCCACCATGCCCAGCTATATTTTTTGGAACTAGGTCTTGCTATGTGCCCCCGGCAGGGCGTGAACCGCAACCTCAGGCCCCGGCTGTGGATTCCTAGGCTGCCATTTAGAGGCATGCACCACCATGCCCTGGCCACCTCAAGTATTTCTAATCAGGGTCAAAGGCAAGGCTGATGTTACAGGCAGCACCCTCTGGGTACTGGGCATAGGTATGGAGAAACAGCATGGGATGAGATGTGCCATGAAGGCAAAAGAGAACTGGTGGGGGTGGAGACTCCTACAGGAATATAAATTGCTGCTAAATCCTGGCAGATCCCAGGATTTCAGCCATTTTAGGGGTTGAGTGATTTCAGAATTCAGTGATTCCAAAGGGCTGGTGAGTCCAGCCCCCACCACACCAATACTCTAGACCCTGGGTGTTGACCTCCAAAGGTCACAAAGGAATTCCCAGTAGACAACCGTGGAGGAGAGAAGTCTGCAATTTTAACTTAGCTGCTGTTGAAGCCCTGTGGAGAAGGTAAGGACACTGCTGAGCTGTGTGAGTGTGGGTTGTTTGTCTGGCCTTTGGCTGCTGTTGCTGTTCTCAGTGTTGCCTGCCTGATATTGCTGTTGTCTTGGATACATCTTGGCAGTTCAGGGAAGCATCTTCTGTTGGGACTTTCGGACAGCTGCCTCTGGATGCTATGGGCATCAGGTATTCAATGGTGGAAGATGCTACCTTGGCCCTTTGGTGTGGATAGTTGTACCAGATATTCAGTAATGGGAAGATGTCATCTTGGCCATGTGGTCTTTTGTTTGAAAGGTATTGATAGGGTGTGCCCTCCCCCCTCTTGTTTAAGATTGCAGATTTCAAGGACAGGTAATGTTAAAATGGGGGAATGACCTTAGCTGGAATTTCCCTTCAGGGGATGCAGGGGGAAAAAAGAAGTGAAATAGTCAAGGTAAAACAGATTTCCTGGAAGGCGGAAAATCAGGGTATATAAAGGGTGTGCAAACAAAGAAGGGGGGTTCGTTTCAGGATTCAATTGGATTGGGATTCCAATATGGAGAGGAGATGGAATCGGCCATCTTGTAAAGATGTGAGCCATGTGAGCTTAGCCATGTGGCCACCGAGGGCCTGCAACCCTCAGCTGGCCCAGACTGGCAGCATGTGTGCTGAATGCAGTTAAGGAGTTTGCAGATTTGAACTCCGTGTTGGAGTTTGCTTTGCTGAGTTTAATTTGTGTCTGAAAGAGGCCGTGCAAAAGTTAGGCCTGAGAAGAAAGTGAACTTTGCTGGTTTGGCACCGTGGAGTTCCTGCTTACCTAAAGGTGACAAGGAGAAGACAGCATGGAAGACAAGGAGGAGCAGTCAAAGAAACATGTCTTCAAGCGTCTGGAGATGGACTCTGTCTGGACATTGGTGAGATGATCAGGACTGAGAGACTGAGGATTTTGAGGCAATCTGGGAAAGGACTTTGGACAATACTGAGAAAGGTTTTGGACAATGTTGTATTCTGAGTCTTACATGTTTCTTTTGTAATTATTAGGATAACTAGAAATCACTTTGTTAAAAATAAATTAGTCTGCACTGCACTAATAGTCTTACATTAGTTTGGTATTTTGGTTGAGAAGGCTGGGGATGGTGGTAAGAACCCACGAGTAGAAAGTTTAAACTGTGTTTTAAAGTTTTTCTTTTCTGCAGTTTTTGGAGCTGAAAGCAGAGAGCAGTTGGCTGGCTTTTGCATATCAATGGTAAAGGTGATCAGTGAAAATGCTAATGAAGAGTGTGTAGCCTGCTTTAGAGAGAGAAGCAGGCAGATAGCTGTATCCAGTTAAAGTTAAATGCAAAGGAACTGCTTCGGAGACAGAAGCAGGCAGATAAGTATATCCAGTTAAGTAAAAACAAGAAGTCTCATTTCACCCTGTTTCAGTATGGCTGGAAGATACCACTTTGGACACCTTCTGTTTAGGACTTGAGAAAACTGGACAGTAACTTGGTAAGATAACTGGCCACTTGTGGCCTTAGTGACTCTGCTTTTCCTTGTATATTAAATAAATTTCATTGTTGTTGTCCCCTGAACCTGAATGCTCTGGCAATTGTGTGCACAGGTGGAAGATGACAGACATGATAGGTTTAGATATTGGGCACACTCCTTGCTAAGTTTTAGTGTCCTTTCTTTATCACCTGGTACCATTTTTTTATTAGAATACCTAAGTTCTGCTATCCTAGCAAAATTAAATTATATAATACAGTGTTATTAACCATAGTTCCCATGCTATACACTACCTCCTCAGATTTATTCAGCCTAAAATATAGGTTTCCACATCAAGAAAAGTCAGAGAGGGAGGGAAATACCAGTATAAATAGTGTTTGTTGTTTCTCAATTTCTGACTACATTGATCAAATCTGTATATATTACTTTATAATATCCTTCTCTTTTTGGTCATTCCACTCCCACTTTTCTAAAAATACTTCGGTCTTTCTACTGAGAAAATTGTCAAGACTTTATTGATTATATATATAGTATATATATATATATATATATATATGTGTGTGTGTATTTTTTTTCTTACACCACCGTTTACTCTGAAGTTCTCCCACATGTCACCTGTGACCCATCATTCTGGTCACTTGTGCTCATCCCTCCCCTGATTTTACCCTCCCTCTCCTCTCCCGGGATCCCGCTTCCTCCCTCTCCCTGGCTGTATGCCTCAGTTCTCTTATCAATTTGTTAATTTTAACTTTTCTTGTCCTTTTGTTTGTTTTCCCTATATTCCACATGTAAGTGAAGCCATCGGTATTATATTTTCCAGTATTATATTTTCTGGCTTATTTCAGCTATAGTGATTCCTTCTAGCTCCATCCATGCTGCCAGAAATGACATGAGTCTGTCTTTTTTGATTGCTGAATTAATACAACCAGGATAGGGAAACAACTCAAATGCCCCAAAACTGATGAATGGATCAAAAAGTTGTGGTATACTTACACACTAGAAATTGTAAGATGTTTCTGAGAGACACCAAAGAATAGTAAAGAAATATCTCATTCTCATACATTATAATACTCAATATTATGAAAATTGGTAACACAGATTAAATGCAATTTCAGTTACATCTCAACATATTTTCTTATGGAATTTGACAAGCTGGCTTTAAGTCTGTATTTATATAGAATTTTATATAGAACTGAAAAATTTCAAGATAACCAACAAAACAGAACAGTGAGCCTAAAACAAACCAAAGCATATATAGAATCTTGATATAAGATATAATTTTTAAGATCAGTTAAGAAAGAATAGTCTTTTCAAAATATAAAGCTAGAACAACTGAGTATCCATATGGCTAAAAATGATGTTGAACCCATATTTTCTACCTCATAACCAAAAATCAGTCCCATCTGGTTTAAAGACTTAAATATGGAAGGCAAAAGTTATTATAAAGGATTTTTTAAAGATAATATAGGAGAATGTCTTCAAATTCTAGTTAAGGAAAATTTTAAAACACTAGCATGCTAAGAGAAATAATTAAAAAATTCAGTCACATTAAGATGAAAAATTCCCATGTGAAAACATATCAATAAAGAAGCCACAAAGTGGGAGATGTTTGCAACCCATATAACTGACAAAGTACCAGTATCCATATACATTATGTAATATATCCAATATTCAATATTTTAAAAATAAAAACAACTCTTAAAAAATAAGAAAAACTAAAAAAAAGCAAAAGATCTGAATAACACTGAAGAAAAAAATCCAAATAGCCATAAATATAACAGTAGACTTGACCCAGTAGTAATCAAGAAAATGAAAAATAAAAAAATATCATAACACAACAGTTATACACCAATGACAAAGTTTTTAAGATATGACAATATCCAATAGTAACGGGAATTATATAATGGATGCTATAATGGAATATATATAATGGATATAATGGGATATAATGATATAATGGAATCTTTCATACAGTGCTGGCACAACCATTTGAGAAAAGTTTGACATCCTAGATAGATATGATACATCCTATAGCAATCCTGTTATTAGGTAAATAAATAACAGGAAATTTTGCAAATGTGTAAGGTTGTTTATAGGAGCATGGATAAATTATGGCATATTTATAATATAGAAACCAAATATGAAAATGAAGTGAACCAGAGTGTACACAATATGGATAAATCTTACAAATTACACTGAAGGAAAACAAATCACAAAAGAATATAGATAGAAAGTATATACTTTTTTTTTTTTTTTTTTGAGACTAGGTCTCACTATTTTGGCCTGTGGAACCGCAGGCTCTCGTTGCCTGGGGTACCACAAACTCAAGCAATCCCCAGCCTCAGCTTCCCAGGTAGCTGGGATTACAGGCATGCGCCACCACGCCCAGCTATTTTTTTTGGGAGTAGGTCTCGCAGAACTTGAACCGTGATCCCTAGCCCCGGCTGCTTCATAGGCTGAAGCTTACAAGCACGAGCCACCGTGCCCGGCTACATTATCTTTCATTTGTACGAAGTACAAAAACAAGAGAGCTAAATTGGAGATATATATATATATATATATATATATATCTCATCAATAACACTGTACATAAAAGCAAAGAGATGATTGCCACAAAAATCTAGACAGTGGTTACCTCTAAAGTTTAAAATGTTATTTTAAACTATATTAAATAAGTAGCAGACATTATTACTTCAGTTATACATCTTTCCTTTGGGCAAGATCAGGTGGCACATTCATAGATTATACTCGTCTATTTAACCTACTCCAAGTCTCTACCTGTTAATGGGTAAAATATTAAAACTGAAACACAAACTAAACTAGAGGAGCAGCTTTTGCGAGCAAGAACATAATTCCGGTTACTGATTCAGGAACTAGCCACATGCAGGGAGACGCTGACCATTAAAACTTGCCTATTGTCATTAGCAGGGATATGGAGATTACCAGTTTATTTTCACGCATAGTTGAAAACCATGGGTTCCAGTAATAAGAGATAAAGTACATCAATTAAACAACAAAATTAACTGAGCACTTTGACTGAAATAAAAAAGAATTACCCTCCTAGGTTTAACAAGATACTATGTTGAAGGGACTACAAAGAAATGCACGATACAGATACAGTCCATCCTTTAAGAAAAATACAAGTACTTGGTAACAAAAAGACAAAAAAGCCTAAGATAAGACTCTCAAAATGAAAGTAAAAACTCTTTTTAAAAAAAAAGACCACATATATGAGTGTATTATAGTATGTATACATATAATACATATGCGAGTACCTACATTTGCTCTCCAATTAAATCAAGAGCAGATGAGGCAGCACTGTGTGAAGGACCCTCAGGAGGCTGAGTCCAGGCCTACCCTGGTAAGGTACAAGACTTAAAACAACTCATGAGTTCTCTTCTAAAATCTTGCTTCTCAGTACTCCCATGTTTAAGTAAAAGTGGTTACAAAAAATATAAAAAATGACCTTTACAAGGAAATGAAGTCATTCAAATGCAGTGAAGCAGACCTACTCCACGTTTGTTTATTTTTTTTTAAAAACACTGGCTAACCTGGGTCACTTTTTTTCCTCTCTCCAGTCGTTGTCTACTCAGCCAGTTCTCTCCTGGGTTTCCCATGGATTTCACCAATTCACTGTAACTATTTTTAATTTAATAGATATTAAGTATTTTCAGAGTATATGTTCCATGTGCTTTTGCTATTAGAAATGTTCTTTGGTGAGGAAGTAAAGGAAAACACACAGAGCACTGCTGAAATGTTTAACCTGGAAAAAGAAGAATTTTTCCAAAGCAAGAAAACTATGCATGGGGACGACTGAGCACAGCACTTGCTAAGGTCCCCTAGCTCTGATTATATGAAAAAATGTGAGGAAAAAAGTCAGAGAAATGAAAGGTCAAGTCACAGCTTAAGTCAAACTGGACCTACAGCTTTAAAAGACTCAAGTCACTGCACTGTCAGGGATCACCTGAGAGCAGTGGTTTTCAGCTAGGAGCAATTATACCTCTCCAGGAGACATCTGACAGTATTCAAAGGTATTTTTGGTTGTCATGATTTGAGGGTGGAGGGAAGGTTACCAGTAGCATATAATGGATAAAGTCTGCTATACATGCTAATTATAGGAAAGTGACCCCAAACCCTTAACAATCATCTAACCAAAAGGTCAACAGTGTTGAGATTATGAATCAGTGCCTAGCTTATTCCAGTTTGTAACATACTTTATTAATCACATCTGAACTCCAATCTCAGCAAAATGCATTAGAGAAATCTGAATTACAAGAACAAATTTGACCCAAGACTACTTTTGGAGGCAATGATAATACAGTATCAAGATTTCTTCTTTTCAGTTTTTCTTATATAGCTACATTCTAAAACTTCAAGCTTTCCATTAGGCAGTATATTTCAGAGGTTTTAAAAGTGTACATGGGAAGAGGCTTTGGAACAAGACAAACTTACACTCAAACTCTGGTTTTAATATTGTGAGAGTTTAGGAGATTTCCTCAGCCTTATTGGGATTTCATTTCTATAAAATTAATATGATTATTTTTACCTGAAAGAGTAGTTCGGAGGATTAAGTGAAAAATGCATTTAAAACACTGAATACATGTGTCTAGGATATAATAAATAATAAAAATTTTAAGGAGGTTGTACTTAAGAGCTGGACTTTTTAAACCTCCTGTTCTGCTACTTACTGTATAACTGGAACAAATTACTTGGTGACTTTGAGCCTCAATTTCCTCATCTGTGAAATGAGATTAATACCTTCCTTCTCATGGGACAGTTGATGAGACCCAGTAATAAAGTGTAAAGCATGCAGCAGACGTTGTACACAATACATGCTCAATGTTCAAAGCAATTTGTTATTAAAGTGTGTCCAATAAAGCCCAAGATAGTTTCCACACATAAAATATTATCATACATGTCCTAAACTACATTTAACCTAATTTTGTGTATTTGGTCTGAAAGACAGTTGCACATTTCTCTTAAAAATCTTTACTGATGAGATACTAGAAGGAAAGGGAGGAAAACTCAGGGGAGAGGGGGTTCAATGAACTGTGGTGGAGGATTATGGGTGACATCAAAGACACTGCTAAATGTCTGTGCTAAATCATATCATCGACAGTGTTGTAAATCAATGTTGCTTCAATAAAAAATAATATAATAATTTTAAAATACATTTGCTGAGCTGGCAAACACATCACTGTACGTCGTATTCTCTGAAACAGGAAGAATTTCATTTGGTCTTCTTGGTCTGGATAATTTTATGTAAGATGTAATTTTGTTCTGTTTTTACCATTTAATGGCAATGGCCTACATGGCCAGAATAGCAAAATTAACATCTTTTGTACCACAAGTCTGAACTATTTTCCAACCCCACTAGCAACTTTTTTCAAAATACCAACACCAGAAAACTCACCTATCATGCTCAGAGTAAATACAAACACTCTGATTCCTTAACTTTAGTAATCAACACGTTTAGCAACCAATCTTTCAGAATTAAGTTATAATTAAAATTACTTTAAGAAAAAGTAGATCTACTGACATTATCTAAAATATCTTAATATATAATTAAACTTACAAGTAATTTATAGAATTATTCCATCAATTATAGTTGACACTTCTGTTATTTCAAAGACTAAGTCACTAAAGTTTAAATCCAACACAAAATTATTTTGCTCACCTCTGGAGATTTCTGTATATTCTGGAATACAGTATAGGCAATAAGTGAGCTTGAACCTATAACACTGACAAAGACACAAAGATGAGCATTGAAACAGGACAACTGGGGTTTGTTTCTTCATTTTTGCTACTGATTGTTCTTTTGGTTTTTACAGCTTTATTGGTATATAATTGACATAAAATAAACATCATTTTTGACAAATATAGGTTACTTCTTGAATTTGTAGGTCATACTAATCTTCTCTGGATTACTCCGTTTTACTTTATGTGCTACTGCCTTCACAAGCCAAATTTATTGATTAAATTGTCTTTTATTTTCAGGTGTTACTTCTCAGTCTATTGATGTTATTGTTTTCGATGTTGTTGTATTTTATCAATCAGAAAATATCAGCATTGTAAAGAAAAATATTTCTCTCTAACTAAAGAGCAAAAACAAATCAATACCCAGGAGAAAGAAGTAGAAAATTTCAGGAATCTCCAGTTTTGCTTTTACTAGATTAGACAGTCACAGTACATGAGGTTAAATAAACTTACCTCAGAGTAGCCATAGTAAACTGTATCCACTGTATTGCAGAAAAAAACTAAAAGGAGAATAGAATTAAACCTTTTATATTTAATATCCAAGCTTACTCCAATTTCACTATTTATTAACTATGCAGCACAAGCTCTTCTTCAATGCCTAATCCAAAAACACTAAAAGTTTGAGAGAGAGTAGAAAGACTAAACAGATCACTGAGAAGCAGGGTGGCTCTTTTTTTCTTCTTTACTGCTATGTCTCCGGGAAACAGTAAAAGAAAATGAGTACAGAAGTGGGTGGAAAATAACCAAATGAAAAAAAGAGTTCAATAAGACAATAAAGGGATGTACAAAATGAAAAAGCAAGAAAATTAAAAATTTGAGAAAACAGACAGATGTGTGGAAAGAATAACAGGAAAAGTGACAGAGAGTTAGACAAAGAAAAACTAGAATAATAAATAACAGAAAAATAGGAAGAAGGAAGAAAAACATGGTGAGAGATACAGTGAGTAAAAAGTACAGAACAGAAAGGAAGGAGGAGCAAAAAGTATGAGAGGGACAGTCTGTCATCTCACCAAGTCCCAACTGTCCTCCAGAGTGCTAGCCTCCAGAAGGAAGGCCATAGAGCGTGCAGGCCCAGCTATGCTTAAACAGACTAGTCCTTCCCGTCAGGTTCTGAAACTGAAGCAGTGAACAGGTAGCTCCACCCCTAACCCAGCTGGGCTTTCCCTACCCAATCCTGTCCTGTATCTTGAGGGCAAGGAGAGAAGGTGGTGACAAGTGGAAGAGAAAGCCAAGCAGAAAGATCAAAACAGAGCAGGTGACAAGGAAAGTTCTAAAAGCATTAGAAACTTCAAGAAGGGGTAGGAGACAGGAATGATAAAAATAAATGACAAGTAAAGAGAATCGTCTTAGTGAAAAGATAAGAGTTGCAATAGAGAAATTGAACAAAAAAGAAAAACGGGGAGGAAGATAGTTTGCTTATGAACAGAGCTTGTAACGGGGAAGAGAGATTGCACATTCACACAATCAATACATTTTTGTAATACCAAGAAAAAATTGTGAAGATAAGGAACTATTAATGCCTGTCATTTTTACTTAATACCAGTGTCTTCTAAAACACTCTGTACTAAAAATTCCTACCAGATAAAATAGCATATTATTAAATGTTTATGTATCAGTATTTTATTTTATTTTAATTTTTTAAGAGATTAGGTCTCGCTATGTTGCCCAGGGTAGCCCAGATCCCGCGGACTCAAGTGAGTCCCAGCCTCAGCTTCCCAGGCCTCTGTGATTACAGGTGCCCGCCACCACATCCAGCAGCTTTTCCAAGATCTCAACTATGTTGCCTGCGGTAGTTTTGAACCCACGAACTCAAGTGATCCCTGGCCTCTTGCCTCCCAGCACTTAGATTACAGGTGTGTGCCACCACGCCTGGCTTGCTATGTTTCAACTTTATATAATACATTATATTAAAGAAACTACAAAGGCAAATACAGCTTCAGGAACTAATATGTAGTACTGTAGGAAAAAAATCCTCTGAATACCAAAATCTCAAGTGACCTACACACAAATGTAATACATATTTCAACAGAAGAACTAGTAAAATTTAGACAATGATTAGGGGAAGGAGAAAGCAGAAGAACATTTCATTTATTTAGTCATTTATCTTTCATATAATCATACTTTCAGACATTCATGATAACAAATTAAGATGAATTACATGGCTTGAGAAATTTAAACATACGACTCATTTATTCAAACGAGGTTAAGAAATCAGTCTGGAGTAGAGGACTAGACATTGTTCAGCAAAGATGGGCTTAATTATTTTGCTTATATTATTAGATCAATAAAAATATCAAGAAATGTCTGGATCAGAAATCCCTACTATAAGATCTTAGGGGCAGCTTTGTTACCTCTTCAGATACCTGTGTAATAAGGGTGAGGAGACTAGTCACATCTCACGGATGATAAGGGAATGCTTTTGGACAAAGGACATTTGTCTCCATCAAGAACAAGCCTCAAATTGTTCAGGAAACAACCAGGTCAAATCAGTCTGCTGCTCTTGACAGGGAAACTTCTCTCTTCTGGCATCTTTTCTAAAATGTTCTATGTGACCGCCCAACATTTGGGGACTCACTTATTTCCATTTTCCTCTTTAAATTAGTACCTTCTGTATATTCAGCAATGATCCCCTTTGAGTATCTGAGAAACATAATCTTCCCATCTGCCTTTTCTATAAAGGCTAATTCAAATTCAAATGATGAAGTGAGCAAAACTTATTTCCAATTTCTCATCTCCTCTCTTTAATCAGTTATTAGCAAACTCAAACACATTCCAGCTCTCCTTTAATGTAATGGATGAGTTCCTATTACATATAGTTTAAGTTAACAGATGTTCATTAGACTTCCACCATGATCAAGTTGCTGTAGTAGATAAAAAGCAAAAGGACATCCATCTAATTATTTTTTCAAGAAAAAAATACTTAACCAAAGAAGATTTCTAGTAATAACAGTCACCAATTATCAAATGCTTTTTAAGTGTAAAACTTTATGCTAAGTATCTTACTCCTCAATAAAGCCTTCCAGTAAGAGGTAGGATTATTCAAGTTTTTATAGATGACTTAAAAAATTAAATTATTCTTCTGGTTACACAGTTTTCAAGTGATAATGCCAACATTTAGACTTAGTCTCAACTCACAGTTCTCACTCCTAACACCAAGATTGCATTAACAGGGAAACTGTTCATGGGGAAAAAAAGGAAAAGCTAATTTTTGTAATTAAAGTACTTATCAAAGGAGTTCTTTTATTGGGCAACTGCTTCTTAGCTATGACAACAAAAGCAGAGGCAACAAAAGTCCTCCTCAAAATTAAACACTTGAACTTCAAAGGATACCAACAAGAAATTGAAAAGAAAACCCACAGTAGCAAAAAATATTTGTAAACTATTACCTAAAAAGGGACCTAAATAGACTATAAAAATATCACAATTCAGCAAAAAAGCAACCCAATTTTAAAACAGAGAATGATTTTTTTAATAGAGATTTCTGTCAAAAATAAATAATGACTAACCATCACATGAAAAGATAATTAACTTCATAAACTAAAGGAAGTATTATTTAAATCACAACAGATGCTATTTCATACCTACTAGACTGGCTAGGCTTAAAAAAAAACTACATAAATATCAGCAAGTGCTATGAAGATGTAAAGAAATAATAACCCTCATATACTGTTGGTGGGAATGTAAAATATTATAGCCACTTAGGCAGTTCCTCAAAAGGGTAAACAAATTATTTGACTCCTAAGTATAAACCCAGTTCCACTCACAGGCATATAACTAAGAAAAATTAAAATATGGCAACATAAAAATGTGGCTGCAAATGTCCACACAGTCTTACTCCTAACACACAAAAAGTAAAACCACCCAAATGTTTATCAACTGGTGAAGAGATTAAAAAAAATTTAGCATATCCATACAGTGGAATAATACTCAGCAATTAAAAGGAAAGAAATGTTATAATGTGGATGAACCTTGAAAATGTCACTAAGTAAAAGACACACTAAGTAAAAGAAGTGAGTCACTGAAGACCATATACTGTCTGCTTCCATTCCCATGAAACAAGGACATTTAGAGAAGCAGCAAGTAGATAAAGGGTTGCCCAGGACTGGGAAGGTAGTTTGAGAAGTGAATGGAGACTATGACTAATGGGCACAGGGTTTCTTTCAGGGCGACAAAAATATTATAAAGTTATGTAGTAAGTGGTTAAACAACTCTACGAATACACTGTAAACCAAGCGGTGCTCTTTAAAAGGATCAGTTGTATGATAGGTCAATTACATCTCAACAAAGCTATTGCCAAGAGATGAAGTCTGGGGCAAAAACAAGGGAGGAAGTGTCCCAAGCTTAAATTCATGTTGTAATGATTAATGGAGAACACATTTCTTTCTCTTACTGAAACGAGTAACATTTAGAATAAAAGGTATAAAACAAACACTGTAAAAGGAAATTGAAGATAAAGACTGTAAGAGAACACCTGACCTCTCCAAATGAGTCTAAGATTATAAGAGAACACCTGACTGCTCTAAATGAGTTCAGGCCACTCCTGGCCTGAACAAATTACACTTCAGAGCTTAAACTTGCAGATTAACCCAAAAAACCAATGAATGAGAAAACTGCTTTAAAAAAAATCATAGAAAACCGGTGATAATGAAAAGATTTTTACTTTTATAAAAGGAGGAAAGATTGTAGAATCTACAAATAAGTCAAAGATCTTAGTACTGATCCCAGATAAGATTTCAGAACTATTCAAAACATGTGTTTTTAAAGAATTAAAAGTGAACCAAGTCAGCCTAGGTTTATAAAAAAAAAAAAAAAAATCACAGTAGACTAATCCCATACTCATTTTGGACAGTTGTTCAACATAGTATAGTATTTTGACAAAGTATTTGGTAAGAAAGTTTATAAAAATAAGGAAATACCAAGTGAAAGCCCAATTAAGGATACACAACTAAGTTGTAGGATATGCTAAATCATTGATCATTATCAATTTAAGAATGACTTCTGAGAGAGTAAATCAGTATTCTCACTTGGCATTGTTATGCAAAACACTTTCACAGGTGTCTTAAAATAAAGGATAGTGGGCATGTTTATCAGATATGTTACTTATTACTAGCACCTAACAGATTTCCACAACCTTAGCATATTAAAAACACACATACATTATCTGACAGCTTCTATGGGTCAAGATTCTGAGGATAGCTTAGTTGAGCCCTCAGCTTCAGGGTCTCTTACAATGTGCTGACCAGCCTCTTTTCTGAAGGCTCAAGCAGGGAAGGATCTGCTTGTATGTTTATGAAAACTTATATTGGTCTAATTCAATTTCTTGAGAATTGTTTTTCTGAAGGCTCAATTTCTACCTATCCACTGGTCAAAGGCTACACATAGTTCTTTGCCATGTGAACTTTTATAAGATTGTCTCCTTGTAAGACAGAAGTCAACAATCTTATGTAATCCAATCACTGAAGTGACAGCTCATCAACTTTCCTGTGTTTTAGTGATCACAGATCTTGCCAACACTCATGGAGAGAGGATTGTGTAAGAGTATGACAACCAAGAGACAGAGATCATATTAACGGGGGTCATATTAACGTCTGCCCATCCAACATGCTGAGTACTTTTCCAGTTCAGATCATTTGCAATAGCTGCTTCTTCTCTCCCCACAGATAATCAAAGGATCAATTCCTTCACGTCCTTTATGTATCTACTCAAATATTATTACCTAGAGATTAACATCATTCCAAAATCTGTCTCATTTACCCCAGCATCTCCAGTAACTAAATATACCCCATTATCTTCAGTAACTGGAATATGCAATCAGTATTTGGTGAATGAATGTACCAAAGTTGTGAGAGATACATGACAAACTTAAGGCCTAATAAGGTCTTAATACTTCAGCATTAGATTTGTTTAATACATACACCATCAGAAATACATTTAAATATACTGTACTTGGATGTGAAAAACCAATTGGACATAGATTAGAATAAAAAAATCTAGAGAGGTGCTAGTCAATAAAATGTGAGCCACACACTTTAACATAAATATTTCTAGCAACCACTTAAAATATATAAAAAATGAGTTTTAATAATAGATCTTATTTAATGCAAGTCTCCAAATTTTATCATTTCAGTAGGAAATCAATATAAAAATCATTGAAATATTTTACGTTTTACTTGTACTTTGAAAGTCAGTATGCATTTATACTTATGTATTAGTTCAAATCAACTTAAAGAGTTCAGTTGCTCCATATAAATGGCACTGTTATTTATTTGTTTGTTTGTTTGTTTTGACTAGGTGGAACTGCAGGCGCACATTGCCCAGGGTAAAATGGACTCAAGCAATCCCCAGCCTCAGCTTCCCAGGTAGCTGGGATTACAGGAGCACACCACCACGCCCAGTTGTTTTTTGGGACTAGGTCTCGCTGTGTTGCCCCTAGCAGGACTCGAACCGCGATCCCTAGCCCCAGCCACTTCATAGGCTGAAGCTTACAGACATGAGCTGCCAAGCCCAGCTTTATAAATGGCATTTTTATTTAGAATGATTTACAACAAGACCCTTGCATTTGTATTTTATCATGTAGAAATGTCATCATAATTTTACTTCTGAGCAAAAATATCATAGCTATTTCTTAGTGAGTACACTTAAATCCAGGTACTGTTCTAAATATTTTGCATGTATTAACTAACTTAACCTATTCACAAGCCTATGAAGCAAGTATGATTATTCCCATTTTACATAATATTGCAAGTAATAATATACTGACAGTATGCAGGACAGATTAAAAGGGGAAGAGACAGGTAAGAAATACGTTACATTTATTTACATACTTATATCCCTCTTTGTCCTAGATGTTATTTCAGGGGTCTTAAAGAATACATAAAACAGGCCACATCCCCTCCAGGTTACTGCACCTGGAGGGGAGGCCTCTGGTAGCCCCCAAGCCTGGAGAGCCCAGGAAAGGAGAACAGGTGGGGTTTTAGCCCCATCCACCAGCAGATGGTTGTTGTACAGGGCAGTCATCTGCAGCCCGGATCAGTCGAGACATGTTGCCCACAGCACAGTCATGGCCATCCGGGCCTTGCCCACATGCAGGGAGGTACCAGCAAGCAGGCAGGGAGCCGAGGGGGAGGAATGCCCCTTCCATTTCACTCTCACTCTAGCCAATCATCAGGAGGAAGAAGAGCATACATAACACAAACTCCATCATAGAATGGGTGAGGAACCAAGTAAAAATACAGCTCAAGCCTGAGCTGGGCACAACAGATGGACAACCAAATGAACCAGTGCATGCGAGACAGGAGAAACAACTCGGAAACACAATGTCGTGAAGTGCACCTATGCACTCACTGGGTCTGGAAGATCCAAGACCTCATTTAGGAGACGCCTTCTAGGAGAGCAAGGCATCCCTCCCCACACCACAGGGGAGGAGAGAAGGCCAAAGACTGGGGGTATCGGTCCCACAACAGAGCTGCAAACTGAGGTAGAGGACAGGATCTACAATGGTCAATTACAAATGCCTGTATCCACAGAGAAACTTCTTCACCGACACTGGCAAGAAGTGAGACCCCCTAAATCTGATGCCAGAACCACAAGGTAAAGCACCAAAACAAGGAAGATGGGATTGGAGAAGACAGCCTCCAATGAGAGAGAATGGACAGACCACAAATAAATACAGACTGGCTGCCCAATGCAAATTTAACAAGAGAGATGGGATTGGAGAAGACAGCCTCCAATGAGAGAGAATGGACAGACCACAAATAAATATAGACTGGCTACCCAATGCAAATTTAAGACGAAAACCTACCATCAAGGCTCGCCTGGTTCCAAGAACACAGTCCCTCATCCAATGAAAGAACACTACCACAGGAAAGAGACTAATGGACTTAACACAGACTAGCAAACAACAAAGAGTGGGGTGTGAGAGAATGGAGGGGGATTAGGATGGAGGAGATATCCCAAAAACCATTTACTGAGGTTGTGATTTAAAGAATAAAAATAAATAAGTTCAAAAAAAAAAAAGAGTACATAAAACATAAAGTATTGTTATTTTAACATAAATCAAAACTGGGACAAAAGAATAAAACCTCCTGTCTGAAATTATTTGATCCTTGACCACTGAAATCTTCAAGATTTTTAGTGTCACTTCATTACAAAATATTACAACTACAGAAATCTAGATTTCCTGCAATCTGATCAAGTAATGCTTATTGACATTACTTTAAGTTCCTACCCATTTGTGTATTCAATTTTCTGTTGTAATTCTATAGCTCATATTTTATTGTTCACATTTTTGCTCAATATTATTTTTTCCCTTTGCTAGAATATCATTTTTTTCTTCATTCCCTTGGACTATAATAAATGCTGAAAATCTATGTATATTATCTACATCCTTCTTTGTGCTCATTAGAAGATGTCCAAATACATACCTACACAGGACTAACAACGGAGGTAGGCTTTTAAAAATTGGATCATATGTTTCTGTACACACTGTATTTCTCACCCATTACTTCGTGGATATCTCTCCATATTAATTAAAAATACTTCTAATCCATTTTAATATCTGTATAATACTCCACATAAACTTATCTAATAATTCCTCTCATGACTGACATGTAGATAGTTTTATCTTTTGTGTTTCTTAGTTTTCTCCTGTGAACAATGTTGTGGTAAACATCCTTTCCTATGTGTTCATTAGGCATCTGTATTGATGATTTCATCACTAAAGGATTCCAGAGTAGAATTTTTTTAATCTCCCAATAGTTCCAGCTCTTTGCAACCTAAAACGTTTGTTCGTCTTTTCTTTCCCTAAAATGCTTAACACATGAACAATATGCAGCTTTATTTTTATTTACATATTTTCAAAATGGGTGTCATATTACATGAACATAGTTCCTAGAGAGTTGAGTCCTATTCAACTTTTAAGTCTCATTACAGCGTAAATGCAGTTGTTTGTAGGTTTTCAGGAACTCCAATCTGAATCAATGCCACCAACACAGTCTTTCCTAGGTCAACCTTTTCCTTAAAATTATCATAATTTTAAATTATATATTTACTTGTGCTAATCATTTATGTTGGTGTCCCCCAAGAGCAGTGCAGGAAGCACATCCATTTTGCCTATTTTGCTCATTTGGTAGCCTTTATTCCAAGAAGTGTACAGTGAGCAAAGATAGTCAATAAACAGTTGTTAAATATTGAAAGAATGTATAAAGGAAGATTGGACTTGTAGAAAACCATACTATGGAGTAAGCCTTCCATAACAATCATGAACAAGCGAAATCTACTTTAAGTGTTCACTAAGACAACTAATGTCAAAAGAACTAGTGTTAACAGCAGCAAAAGCTTGCAAGAGAAAAATAATTTGCTCCAAGAAAAGGCATATGTCTGAAAAACAATCTGTGACCTAAAGGAACATGAAGAGCGATAGGAATATTGAGAGAGCCAGAACAGTTTCTCTTTCACTGACTTAGTTATTCACTAAACAAATGTGCATTGGACATCTACCATGTGCCAGACACTAATCTAGGGGTGACGGTAGTTATCAAAACAGACTTGAGAAACACAAGACAGCCCTCATGGGAAACAGATTTAAAAAAAAAAGAAAGAAAAATACACCAAATATATAGTATGTAAACAACTGAGAAGAGATGAAGAAAAATAAGAGAAAAGAAAGATGGAAAGCAAGGAGATAAGCTGAGAGGAGCAAATTTTTAACAGTCGGGTTAGATCACAGGCATCTGACACTTGAACAAAGACCTGGGGAAGGAAAGGAGCCAGCCCTAAGAATAGCCTGGAGAAAAGTATTGCAAAGGCCTGGAGACCGAAACATGCCTTGTGTACAAAAGGAAGAGCAAATTGGTCAGTGACACTGGGCTTTATATATTAGCTGCCTTAGCAGACTGTGCCACTTTTCTTATTACAGGTACTATCCTAATCATGTGCACATGTCCCTTCCTCCCCACCTCCATACAACATATCCCCTCCTTCCCATCTCCAGACAATACCCAGGGTGAGTTTTAATTTTTCCCACAGTTTTCTCTTCCTAAATGTGGAGAGTCATACCTGACTTATTTATGTAGATTGTTAGAGTCCTGAAGCCAAGAATCTAATCATATCATGAAGCAACTAACTGGAACCAAACATTAAAATAAAGCACTGAAACAATTATTTTACTTTTGCAACACATAACAAAAAAAATTATTTCCCTTTCCTCTCCAACCACCCATTTCCATCACTTTTTTCAAAACCTACTTTTAAAATTAATCACGACTAGACAGTCACCCTGATGGGATTGATCACACTAGGTATACCCAAAGTATTTATTTAGTCAGGAATGAATAGTGAAAATCTAATTTTAAAAGGGTTCTTAAAACTACTAATAACTCTTTATTGACCATAGGACAAAAGAGAATATTCTTAAGTTTCATTTTCAAGAATATTGCCTTCCTGGGCTTCAAATCTGTTTTACTAATTTAATGGCTGTTCAAGAACTCCCTCCAGTCTAGCTGGTCATTCCCCATAGCATTATGCTCATTAACCCTTCTGCTCTCTTGTCTCCTTTAGGTTCTCACCTAAAAGTTCTTTCTTCCAAGAAGAAGTAAGTTTCCACCTACTACATGATACCTTCTTTACCTTAGCTCACAGTAATTTCCCTCTTCTCTAACTTGAGTTGTCTACATAGCTCATATTATTTAGTAATTAGGGTAACTGCAAATGTTTCCAAAATTACCTATCCTGAAACAACACATGTATGGAACTTTCTCTTAAAATTTTTGTTCAAAGTGGCTGTACAAGATTGGATCATGGCCGGGCATGGTGGCACATGCCTGTAAGCAGCAGTCTAGGAAGCCGCTGCCGGAACCAGGGATCTAGGTTCACGTCCCGCTTGGGGCATTGTAGCCAGACCTAGTTCCAAAAAAATACCTGGCGTGGTGGTGCGCACCTGTAATCTCAGCTATATGGGAAGCTGAGGCTGGGGATCACTTGAGTCCGTGGTACCCTGGGCAATGTGAGCCTGTGGTTTCACGGGCAAAAATAGTGAAACCTAGTCTCAAAAAAAAAAAAAAAAAAAAAAAAAAGATTGGATCCTAGTACCTTTGATGGTCACTATTTTATAAACACATTTAGTGAACACATACAATGCTTAATATGGTGCTAAATCCCTTCATCCATTTGTCCTGTCTTGTGAATTCCATCCTACCAAAGCTGCTCCCACATGTTTTACCTTACCATTATGTGTTACTGCAAAACCTTAACCTCTTCCAGCTAGACTACTGCCATAGACCTTTCTAGGTCACCTGCTTTTTGTCTTCTCCCTTCCAATCCCTTTCCTTCATCGTAACTGTAAATCTGATGTCACTTTCCTAATTAAAACCTCCCATGACTTCAAACCTTGATGAGACCCTTTACAACAGATTCATCAGACTTTTTGCCCTGCTAGAAAAGCCTTTAGCCTTTGTCTCATCAATGTTTCCTCTTCCAGGTCAAAAATCAGGTGCTGTGTGTCACTTACCCTGACTCTCCTGAGCAGGACTGACGGACCCTCAGTTGTGTTTTCACAGTACTGCAGTAGACATTAATCTTATTTTCTACCAAGCACACTGTAATGGTTCTATTAGTAGTCCTAGGTTACCTCCTCCTCCACATGAGCTTCCTCAGGACAGAGCTCTGGTCCAAATATCTCTATTCAGTGCTCACAAACCAAAAAGCCAGTCAATAATAAATTCCTGTTGAACAGGAACGAGGACACAGGCAGGTGGGTACTCAGTTTTCTGTGCAGTTTTTTTTTTTCTTCCTTGAGACTAGGTCTCGCTATGTTGCCCGTGGAACCGCAGACTCACAATGCCTGGGTACCACGGACTCAAGTGGTCCCCCGCCTCGGCCTCCCAGGTAGCTGGGATTACAGGCGTGGGATTATAGACACCACCACACCCATCTATGTTTTGAGACTAGGTCTCGCTGTTGCCCCAGACGGGTCTCGAACCCACGGATTCAAGCGATTCCTAGTCTCAGCCTCCCTTCCTAGGCTGGGATTAAAGGCGTGCACCACCGCACCTGGGCCTTTAGTGTAGCCTCTTTTTATAGGAGCCTCGTGTCTCAGATATGAGGCCCTTACCAGAGACTGGGAACCCAGAGGGCAGGGTGCCTGACCACCACAGTGGCTCTGGCACAGTGGAGT
>PVHY01023745.1:0-20549 GCA_004024945.1 Uropsilus gracilis
CTCTTCCTAAATTCTACTACTTCCAAACAGAGCTCTTGTCCCGAGATTGCCAGCCTGTGACTATGCAGGTGTTTTTTTCCTTTTCACAAATCTGTTCCTTCAAGGAACAGATCTTTCTGTCCACTTGCCTGTGCAATTGTCCTTTCCTTTCCCTTTGATAGTCAACTTGCCCTTTTTGGATATAACTAAACCCCTTGGCGCATGGGGAAACACACCATGTGTCATTGAAAGGCTGCTGAAGCTTTCCTTGGAGGTAACCCAAGGACCCCATTCTCTGAACCCACCATCCACAAAGTGACATGAAATATGACTTACGTTGCAGATGATACTTGAACATGAAACAGGAATGATTAATGCCATTTGTTTTTATGGACCAATTCTCTTTGCCCTGTGTTTGCTATCCCAGTCAAAAGTCTAATCCACACTCAAATGAAGAAATTAAATTTTACTCTTAGTGGTTAGGTGAGGTCTCGACACAATTTATTAGGAATTTTACTATACTGAAGATTCTCCATTTCTATCATGTACCTATACAAACATTTAGATCAGAATGGAATCTTTGATACGATTTACTAGTTAGGGTGTCATAAAATAGGATCACTATTTTATTTAGTGTACTTCCATTTTGTTCAATGGGAACTTTCTGGCTGATGCCTATATCCTTCTGACATAGTCTGTGTGTGTGGGGGGGGAAGGGTTTGTCATTTTTTTCTTACTTTATGGCACTCTAAGATGCTTCGGGCTCCTCTCTTTTTCCTGCCCTTTATCTATGTCATGGTACAATTCAGTACAGTTAAAACTAAGGCCCCACTCCTGGCTCTGCAAGCAGGTTTGGAGGCTGGAACAGATAAGGGAATGGATAAGGCTGCTGTGGGGACAAGGTCATGGAACTGATCCCATGACCAAGCACCTGCAGGAACGCAGAAGCAGAGGTAAAGGCCAGCACCAGAGACCAGACAACCCAGAGGATAATGAGGGGAAAACTGGTTCCCCAAGTTAGAAAGCCACAAAAACTGTACAAAAGAGCCTCAAATTTCCTTAGTGTCCAGGCTCCTTCTGTCTCACCCACTGCTCCTCTCAACAGTGCTTTTTAATAAATCCACGTGTTCTGTTCTCCACTGTCTCTGGTGAATTCTTTCACCCCTAAACTTCTGGCCTCATGCAGATTTCTCTCACCCCAACACTCTAGAATCAGCGTTTTCACTGTCAGCCTTGGTTCCTTTACTTGTTCATTGAGAAGAAGATTTAGAAAGTTAACACTGGGCATGAGGTATTATGCTTCGCGCTACTTCTAGAACCACCGAGACCTGACAACGTGAAAGAAGCCTTGCAGACCAGGAGAATAGGGGCAAAGAAATCAAATTCCAAAGGAGATCAACTACCCATCCTCTAGACTCTGGGCCCCACAACCTGGCACCTTTGAAATAAGAAAGCTGAGAAGCGATGGGGGCATTTCCGGGCGGAGACAAGACAATTCCAAAGGCAAAAACTGACACTGAGCCTTGGCACACTAGCATCAGTCAATCACAGGGAGACGGTGGGTTTTAAGAATAATTAAAGAAAAGGATATTCACAGGCATCACTCCATTTTGAGCTTCCTTGCTTGCAGGACAGGGAGTTGACTATGTTTTGCTCCTTTCCTTTTCTGTTATAATGCTCTTCTCATAGCTGATCTTCTATGTCAGTCAATTAGCCTCTTTCTGCTAGCTTGCCTATGTTGTTTGAGTTTCTTCTGCAGTTTGTAAGACTGTTGTCTTACTGCTATTTTACCCAGTAAAACACATTGTTGACATCATCACCATGAATGTTATATGTATATACAGAAAATATATGAGTATATCAAACATACAAGAATATTATATATAAATATATGTAATTATATGAAATATATAAAACATGAGTATATATAATATATGGATATTATATATATATATATATAAACAAGTCTATTTTTGGATCTATGTATGTATAGAAAAAGGAAATGTGCAGGGCTAGGAAAGCAGGGTACCAAAGAGAGCCCACTGAAACATCAGTTTTAAAAAGGAACTTTCCCCCCTTACTTGACTTCTCATGTGAAAGATATGGCACATTCCATTTCAATAAACATGAATTTCTTAATAAAAAAAAGGAAAATGAGTGATTGATATCTCTATTTCTAATACAGAATATAAGTTTAACCACCTCCTTTGCTTATTTGCAACTTCTGTTTCTGATAATGGAAAACCTAGCATCAATTATCAACTATTTGTTGCCTTATGTGCTATAATCTACTATATATAAAAACAAGTTTCAGCATTACTCAACTGTCCTATAAGATAAGAAATGAAGACAGTCTCTATAGTTATTTTTGTCTCTAGCATTATTCCTTTTAGTCTTTGTCCTATCAAGCACTGTTTTCCCAGGGATAGTCAACCTGCAAAAAATAAAGCAAGATCTATACTGGAAGTATAACATGAAAAACATCTCATTCATGCTTTTGTATTAATCACATGTTGAAATGACAATTTTGAGTATGTAAGATTAAATAAAACACATTTTTGAACCCTATTTTGCCTGCTTAAAAAAAAAAAGCTACAAAAACCCTAATTGTGTATATGGCTTAAATTATATTTTAATTAGCTAACACTTCTGTAGAACCATATATTATGTGTTTGTTTGTTTGTTTGTTTGTTTGTTTGTTTGTTTGAGACTGGGTCTCGCTATTTTTGCCCATGGAACCGCAGGCTCATGTTGCCCATGGTACCACAGACTCAAGCAATCCCCAGCCTCAGCTTCCCAGGTAGCTGGGATTACAGGCACGCACCACCACACTCAGCTATTTTTTTGAACTATGTCTTGCTACTGGCCCCAGGTGGAACTCGAACTGTAATGCCGCTTCATAGGCTGAAATTTATGGGCACAAGCCACGTGCCCAGCCATGTATTATGTGTTAAGCTATATTTTATGCCAAAAGGCATTCAACGTTAGAAAAGGCATGCTGATAGTCTACCTATCAGCACGTCTGATTCCCACAGTGCAATCAAGCATGCCTCAATCTCCTGCCTTTCTGCAGATACCAAGTCTCAACAAATTCCAAGTGACTTGTAAGAGATTTTATATCCTACCACAGGGGGTCCAGCAGGGAAAGAATGAGGAAAATGGAGAGTAAGGGTTGAGATGGGTGTCATAAATCTGACAGTATTATCAGGTGATACTAAGGAACCATCTCTTTTGATGTTCTAAATATGCCATACATTTTGTGAACATTTCCAGTTCAGACTTACTCTCTTCTTAAAGAGATTCTTCTGCCTACTTTCCTCACCATTGTCATGAGTTATGAGTAATTACTGCTTAGTACTTCCTTCAAAAAACAACATAGTATTATTTTTAGCAATATGAAATTAATAACAAGATATTCTCTTATGGAGTCAAGAATCATCTGCTCCTTTTCATTTTGCTTACTAAAGAAATGTATATTTATACATAATTGACTGAGTGGTAGTGATTTTATTTTGTCAAAACTAAAATCATTTTTCTATAGCTATTAAAATGTTGACCTCACTTTGAAATATTATACATTATACATATATATATATATATTTTTTTTTTTTTTTTTGAGACTAGGTTTCGCTGTTTTTGCCTGTGGAACCGCAGGCTCATGTTGCCTGGGGTACCAAAGACTCAAGCAATCCCCAGCCTTAGCTTACCAGGTAGCTGGGATTGCAGGTGCGCGCCACCATGCCCAGCTATATTTTTTTGGGACTAGGTCTCGCTATGTGCCCCAGGTGGGATCCGAATCGCAATCCCTGTCCCTGGCTTCCTAGGCTGCCGCTTACAGGCATGTGCCACCATGGCCAGCCTATACATATTTTTAAAAAGACATTATGATGAGTTTGAATAATTTAGCATAAAATTTTACATAACCAATATTTATTTTTCTAAAAAACAAATAGTGATATAGCAACGTTAAAGATACTCATTATAGTACCTACATAACTAAGTATCATGGGTATATTATTCCATAATAATAGATGCAAACTATCTTGGGACAGTAAATATATACTTACAATACAGAGAACCTATCACGGGAAGTTCATTGACAGTTGTTGAACTATTCCAGTGTATTAGAGAATTCTTGAGTGATTACTTTTTAAACCTGTTGAGAAAGAAAGTAAAAGGAAATGTTAATTAAATGTACTGGGTATATTATGTAGAAAGCTAAATAATCAAAAGAAACCTAAAAGAAATGACATAGCTAACACATTGGTCATTCTGTTTGTATCATTGTGCCCTCTGCTTAAACTTAGAATTTTTTTTTAATTTTTAGAAAAGAGCTGTTAACTACTTGTCATTCCAATATGCAAACAGAAATAATACTTCATGGGATGACTCTTGCAATCAAAGCTAAGAAAATGACTACATTTTTTTTACTAAATATATTTCATGGTCTCATTTTTTTTCTCCATCCAAGTAACACTGGTTTATGGCACTGTCTAGAGGGATAGGTTCTCACCTCCTCAATGCACATTGCTACCACATACCCAGCAGAGACTCATATTCTTTTTCACATACCACTACCTCCCCACTTTTGTTCTCAACCCTCCCTACCCAATTCCAGTAGCTTCAATTCTGCCGTTATATTCCTAGGTTTTGTTTTGGTATAGTTTTTTGTGTTCCTTTGTTGTTACTCTATGTCCCATAAATTTGTGAAATTATATGATTTTATTTGTCTTTCTTCTTCAGGCTAATTTCACTTAGCATAATCCCCTTCAGTTTTATTCATGATGTTGCAGATGGTAAGAGGTTATCTTATTCATAGCTGAATGATAGCCCCTCTTATGTATGTACCATAATACTGTAATCTGCTTATCTGTTGTTGGGCACTTAGGTTGTTTTCATAATTTGGCCATTGAAAATAGTGCTACAATGAGCACAGGAATGCATATATCCCTTTGAATTAGTGTTGCTGATTTTGATAAATGGGAAGGAGTCAATTTGCTTGATCATATGCTATATTTATTTTTAAATTTGAGAAACCTTCATACTGTTTCTCATAAGAGTTGGACTTGTTTACTGTACAACTAAACAGAACAGAATGGTTCCCTTTATGCCACACCTTTGCCAACATTTGTTCTGTTTTTGTTTGTTTGTTTGTTTGATATCATGGGAAAGGAGGTATTTTTGAATTGTGTTTTTGAACTGTATTTTCCTTATAAGTGATGTTGACATTTTTTCCATGTATTTGTTGGCCATATGTATGTCTCTTCGAAGACGTATCTATTTAGCTCTTTTGCCCTTTTTATTTTATGGAATTGTTTGAGTTCTTTGTGGTAGATCTTTGTCAAATGTTTAATGTACTAATATATTCCTCCACCTGGTGTCATGCCTCTTCAATTCAATGAGTTTCTCTCACTATGCAGGACCTTCTAGTGTGATGTAGTGCCATGTTTATTTTTGCTGTCATTTTCTTTGCCTTTGGAGTCAAGTACACAAGATTTCTCTGATACTGATATCATGGAGTGTTTTGCTTATATTTTCTTTTATGTATTTTATGAATTCTGTTCATAAATCTGACTTTTCATACATGTTGAGTTAATTTTATTGTGTGATGTGAGAAAGTGGTCTAGTTTCATTTTTCTGCATATGGCTGTATAGTTTCAACACCATTTGTAGAAGAGACTTCCCTTTCTTCATTGCATGATCATAGTTCCACTGTCATATGTTAATTGTCCATATAAATGTGGGTACATTTCTGAGCCTCAATTCTAATCCAATATATATGTATATCTATAATATCTTATTATTGACACATACTTATTGCTTTACTTTTCCAATTTAGATTCCTTTAATATCTTTCTCTTGCATAAATACTCTAGCTAGGACATCCAAAATTAAGAAACAAGAGCCCAAATAAATAATCTAACCTTACACCTTAAAAAACTAGGAAAAAGAAGAAAAAAAATCCAAAGGCCAGCAGAAGAAAGGAAATAATAATAATAATAATAATAATAATAATAATAATAAACTAGAGAAGATACAAATAAAATGAAACCAAAAAAGTTAGATCACAGGACCAAAGAAACCATTGCTGTTTCTTTGAATAATTAAACAAAATTGACAGACTTTTAGCAATACTCCCTAATGAAAAAAAAAGGGGGGGGGGGGAGAGACCTAATAAACTGAATCCAAAATTAAATAGAAGTTAACAGCACATACCTTATAATTACAAAGCATCATATGAGATTACAACATTTTGGAAAATCTTTCCAAGACTGAATCAGCAAGAAATAAATTACGAAGAAGGAAATTGAAATGTAATAATAAAGAAAAATCTCCCACAAACAAAAGCCTAGGACCAGATTGTTCCTATTGACTTCAACCACATCTTCCAAGTATAACAAATCCCATCCTCAAATTCTTATAAAAAATTGATGAAGGAACACTCCCTGATATTCTATGAGGTTAGTATGTAACTCCATTAACAAACCCACATAAGGACAGCACAGAAAAATGAAAACCACAGATGAATATCCCTAATGAACACAGATGCAAAAATTCTCAACAAAATATTAGTACACCCAATTCAACAAGACTTGCTAAGATAATACTGTGATGAACAGTCCAGTACAGGTAACTGGTAGCATGAAGAGGGTCTTATCACAAACACAAATGCACTTTTGAAACATCCTTGAGGGCTGTATTATTTCCTTTCTTCATTAAAGTGTAAATTTATGTGGGATGCTTCTGTAGATTTGAGTAAAATTCACAAAAAGTGGAAATATAGAAACATGCTTTATATACTTTTTAAAAATAATTGCTGAATCAATTGAATAAGAATAGCATAAATGACTAAGAAAAACACTATATGGTTCTTGAAAGTGTGTAAGGAAATAGCCAAATGGAGTATTATTTACTTTATAAAGAAGAAAACATTAGTAGATGCTGAATGATGTTGTTAGAAACATCTCAGATATATTCAAAATTGAATTCTATTAAGAACGTTCTTTCATTCAATTCAGCAAATGTGATTAAAGTACATTGTATTTTGAACAAATAAAGACAGTTAATTTATGCAGTTTATAGTAGTAAATGAGATTTGCTGCCAGAAGAGGTCATAGAGCCAATTCCTGTAGCTGTACTTTAAAGAGAATTTGATGATTTCAGAATGACGAGACTGGGTCTTACACTTTCTTTAATTCAACATACATTTTTCTAAATGCATTCTGTGTAGCAACTGCCAGCTGTTATAGCTAAAAAGGTGACTAAAACACCCTTCTGCCTTAAAGGGTTCATAATCTAGAGGAGGAAGGGAATAAAGAGAAATGAAATTTGTACAAAAATGTCTGGTTAGGGGACAAATGTAGCAGCATTCAATTTCACTTGGGGGAAGCTTAAGAATAGACTGTGTGCCAAGTGAATGCTGAATGACAACTAGGTCTGAGCAAAGACGAGGACAGCAAAGATGAGGACAGAGGTCATACAGTTTGAAACTAAAAGGCAATTTGACTTGTGGTGCAGAGCTGGGTAGTGTAATGAAAGTGCGTACAGGAGGTAGGCAGGTATATAGTGGCTTGGAGTTTGAGGTTCCTTTGGTCATACAGAGCTTGAAACTCATTAACACTAATACTGATATCACCTACTAATAAGAGTGCTCACTACATATCAAGAAAGGCTTGTATAAAAAGGTGTTTTATAAACATGCTCTCATTCAATCTCATCAATAAGATTATGACATTTGCGTCCACACTTAGAGACGAGGAATATGAAGCACAGAGTGGTTAAGTAATTTGTCTATGGGTGTCCAGCTTAGAGGTGGTGTAACTGGACTAGACCAGAGAAACTGATGCCAGATCTCCAGTTGGATTACACAAATCTGCCACAGGTGATCAATACAGAATGATCTAGTCACCAAGAATTTGCGTCAAGTACATAGACAGGGAATGACTTTTTTTTCTCAGAATGTTGCCTTCGTATTAGGTAGAAGTGAGACTATGACTCCTGAGTCTGAAAACTAGGTGAATAGGAAAGGGTAGAGAAAGAGAAAGGCGGGGAAATGAATGATTCTTGAGCCTTTTATTGTGTGACATATGCTGGATTCGATGGTAATAAGGTCATCTTACTTGGTCTGTCTCAGCAGAAGATGAAGGGAAAAGTTGCTATGGGGGAATTGCATGACATGTGTTTGCTTCTCGAACTCCCTGGTGTTTTCCACTGTCTGGATTCGTACTGTCTGGATGGATGGGTTAGGTTTTCATCTTCTTCCCTTACCTTGATGTATTTGGATGGTGTGTCCTGAGTCTAATTTCTAATGGGAATATGACACAGTTCCTAGTGAACAGCAGAGATCAGGGACAGGACTCACAAAGGGCTGGCAGTGTAACTGCTGTCTCTCCCTGATGAGGTGCTGGAGGAGACAGGGAGTTAGCTACATTAGGACTGGTAACAAACATCAGTGTCTTAAGATTTCATACATTTACGCTTGCAACACAGGTTGGTAATGACAGGCAATGTTTAAAATTGATTTGTTCATAGATACACGTATATTTTTCATTTGATATAGTTTTCAACAATTTTTTGAGGGAGGGAGTATTGCTTTGTTCTCGTAAAACTTGCAGAACCCTTCAGGGCAAACTACTGAGTTTCTGCCTGTTGGGATTTGAATAAGTTCAGGAAACCTCATTGTGCATTCTCTCTGGAACCTCCATTTTACTCAAAGATTTGGTGAAAATAAATGTATTCTAAAACAAAGCTATATCATAGATAAAATATAGAAAATACATGTTTTTAAAGTCTTATTTAACTAGCTGAACATTTTTTGAATCCCTACTATGATAGATGTTTTTCTGATTACTAGAATGGGAGCAGTTACTACCACATATTTATAGTTATTTTATGCTGGTTAGTGAGGAAAGAAATAGCTTTAACATTTTTTTTCTTAAAAGAGACTAGGTCTCACTATGTTGTCCAGGGTAGTCCCAAACCCACAGACACAAGTGATCCTTAGCCTCAGCCTCCCAGGTAACTGGGATTACAGGCACGTGCCACCACAACCAGTTATTTTTTTTGAGACTAGATCTTGCTATGTTGCCCCGGGTAGTCTCGAACCTGTGGATTCAAACGATTCCTAGCCTCTGCCTCCCAAATAGCTGGGATTACAGGCATGCACCACCGCGCCCAGCAGCCTTAACATATTGGAGAATCTTTTTACAGCTTATCCATTTACCCCTTCAGAAGCTGAAGAAAATAAATGAGTATTTTGGTTTAGGTTAGAGGTTACCAAACTCACATACTTCAGAGTCAGACAGTAAATACTTTAGGCATTACAGACCAAAAGCAAAGTCAAGGATGGTCTATACATATCACATAGTTTTTGTTACAACTGGTCAACTCAACTGATGTTGTATTAAAAGCCACAGGCCACAGGTTTTACACTATTGTACTTTTTTTTTTTTTACACTGAGATATACATATAAAAGTAGTCTGATTTTTCAAATCAATAGAGTTCAGTCATTCCTTGATTTCTCTAGCTTGGAAGAGGTATTAGGATAATTAATGCAATGTATGCCAAACAATGACAGACAATGTGACAGACTGGGAGGAGATGGGCTCCTCAATGCCAGGCCTTCCAGTGGATAGGATGGGTATTGGACTGGGCACCAGTGGTTGACGCTGTGAAGCAAGGGTGCTTCTTGCTTCTGGAAGAGGAAATGTATCACCAAGAGGATATGTAGAGAAAATTGGGTTTCTGGTTTGGAAGGAGGGGAATTAAAAAAAAAAAAAAAAAGAGCAGAGACTGAGACAGGAACTTTTGGGAAGGAGAAAGAGGAGGCAAGTTCAGAGAGCTCGGAGGTTTTGGTCCCTTGAGGAAAAGGACCCAGAAGTGGAGTCTCCTGGAGCTCTCCCAGCATCAGGCCCTAAAAGGTCAGAAGCTGTGTGAGGGTGGAGGAGGCCACCCTGATGAAGTGCTGAGCCACCATGCAACCTGGAGAGACCAGAGCTGACCCTCGTGTGGGGAGTGACAGAGACCAAAGGACACTTGGCAATTTCAGACTGAGGTAAACGCCACACAGCTCCCCAAGGAGCAGAAGTGGGGTTCCTTTTTGTTTGGAGTACCAGTACAGGTGTGGACTATTAGACTCTTTGTTTCCCCCTCACTGAAAATAAACCAGTATGTTTAACTTTATTGCTGTTTGGTCTCTGGGCAACTGTTTGCACGCAGGGGTCTATAACCCTTCCCAGGTAACAGAAAGAAAGAAGGGAAGGGAGGAAAGGGAAAGCAGGGAGCAAAGGTGTTTGTGAGTATTCTTGAGTTCCAAGATTGCCTGCTATTTTATTTTGGTGCATGAAAGAACTCGAGGGGCACTGGGAGGGGGTTCAGGCATCCTCTCTTCTCCTGGAAGAAGATGACATCACTGAGCATCTCTCCTAGTGTACACTGCATTGTCTGGAGAATGTTCATGTGAAAAGGTTAGTATCTACTGGTCTGTCCCCCCCCCCTCTTTTTTTTCGAGACTAGGTCTCGCTATTTTTGCCCATGGAACCGCAGGCTCACATTGCCCGGAGTACCACAGACTCAAGCATCCCCAACCTCAGCTTCCCAGGTAGCTGGGATTACAGGCACATGCCACCACACTCAGTTATTTTTGGGGGACTAGGTCTCACTAGGTGCCCCTGGATGAACTCAAACAGTGATCCCTGGCCCCAGCCACTTCCTAGGCTGAAGCTTACAGGCATGAGCCACCATGCCCTGGTCTGTTCTATTAGTCATGGGAAAGCATGGGTAGTCATTGATAAGCATAAAAATAATCCAGGCACTTTATTGAAAGATTTGTGAGCTGTATTTCCTAATATGCCGATAAAGAGTTGTGGAGCAGTGTCCAGAATTTCCTTTTCTAATAGCTCCTCTATATCTGGTTTGGGGAGGAGAAGGGTGATGGAGAGGAGAGGGGAAAGAAGGAAAGGGAGAGGAGAGGAGATTGCAACAGTTTAATATTCATAGAAAGGGCAGTTCCAGGTTCCTTGCCCCACCCAAGAAAGTGTGGGACTGAGCAGCAAGAAGCTACAAAATGACTTGTGACAGAATCTGGGGAGAAGGAAGAAGAATGGAGAAGGCATGTGGAGGAGAAACGTGAAGAAGCAGCTTACTGCTTGGTCTTGTAGCAGAACATAATGAATATGGAAGAGGATGTAGGTGAGAACCCTGGTGGCGGGCTCTGGCAGTCTTTAACTGGTCTTGATTTTCATCTTCCTCTTTTCCCTCCAAGTTTGCCTGATGCCTTTGTCCCTTTGCTATGGTTCCCACCAGAAGGTGCCTTAGGTTTGTGGCCAGCTTTTAGGCCTCAGATGCCCTGTTTTAGCCAACCCTGTGTATCTGGGAATTTACCCATGATGGAACAGGTAACTTCAGGAGTATGACTGGAATTTTCTTTAACTATTTCCCTTTTCTTCTTTCTTTTGCACACGACTTGTATAAAGTTCTTTTCCACAGAAGGTGTTATGCACTAAGCATATGTTTGTGTCCACAGCAGACAGCTGAACCCATTTAGGGCAGTCAGGTTTTGGGGATTTCTGGGGGTGACTCTCAGTCTGTCCACCAACAAAATCACAGGTACATAGGTCAGTTCCAGAATGGAAGGAAAGTTTCTGTCCCAGATTCCTTCCTATTGTACCAGGTACCTTCACCTCCCTTCCATGATTCACTGACTCATCAATATCAAAAAACCCACCTCCCCCAAACCACCTAAGTTTGACTAGAAGGAAACTAATCACCTATCAGGAAACCATCACATAGCTGACCAAACACCCCCATCCCAACAGATCCATCTGGCGTGATCAAATCCCCACTCCAGGAACAGAAAAAAGGACACCACCTTACAGTCAAAGGACCGCCCTCCCAGCTCCTGTTCTTGGCTGTGCGAGATGGCCCCCAGGCTGGGCACGGTGGCACAGGCCTGTAAATAGCAGCCTAGGAAGCTGCGGTGGGAACCAGGGATCGTGGGTCGAGTCCTGCCCAGGGCAACAAAGTGAGATCTAGTCCCCAAAATATAGCTTGGTGTGGTGGCGCACACCTGTAATCCCAGCTACCTGGGAAGCCAAGGCTGGGGATTGCTTGAGTCCATGGTACCCTGGGCAACATGAGCATGTGGTTCCATGGGCAAAAACAGCGAGACCTAGTCTCAAAAAAACAAGCAAAAAAACTGTTCTTCCATCCAACTTAAAACCTAAACACTTATTCTAGCTGCTAGACAACTCCTTACATGAGATGGCAAATGGTCTGAGGTCTTCTAGCTCCAAGCCTTCACTCTCACCTTACTCTTCTCTGCAAATGCTCCCCCATCAAATCCTTCCAGCCTGACTCCCCCAGCCCCATGCCTCAACCGCTCCTCCCTCGCCCTGGTCTCTCACCCACCACAAATTCTTCCTATGTCCCCCAACCTTGCCTCAAAGTCAATCTTGGACCAAGTCAACTCCATGTTTTCCCTCTGGGAAGTGGTGAGAGTTCAGGGCCCCCATATCCAACCTCACCAGGGAGAGCCCTTTCTCCACATACAGTCCACTGGACCATCAGTTCCAGATCTGCCGCAAGCTCCAAAACTTAGAACACGGTCCCAAGGGCGGGACACGATGGCACGGACCTTTAAACCCAGCATCAGTAGGCTGAGGCTGGGAACTGCTTGAGTCTGTGGGTTCAAGACTACTGCAGGCAACGTAATGAGACCTAGTTTCAAAAAATAGCCAGGCACGGTGGCACATGCCTGTAATCCCAGCTACCTGGGAGGCTGAGTCCACAGGACCGGGACTACCCCATGGCAACATGGCATAGGGTCCCCAAACCCTCAAAAATCCCTCCTGTGCCTAGCCCTCAAGATTTTTAACAATAGCAACGTGGGCTGTCGCGGCAATGGCTGGCAGGCCGAACCCCCTTCCCCCCAACTACATGTGCACAGACCTCTGGTGGGATAGAGGTGCTGGCATGATCCCTGGTCACACCTAGTACTGGAAGTGCCCCGGGGGAGGGGCCCTGCCCAGGCCCCTCCCTACCCAGGTGACCAGTGACCTGAGCAAAGGAAAGGGGGTCGCCCCCCCCCACAAATACCAAGCCCTGACTGGGTGGGCATGCGGGGGAAGGAGGGAGTGGGGGAGAAGGTGGGGAATGGGGGAGGTGAGAGTGGGGGTGGCAGGGGAGGTGGGAAGGTGGAGGGTGGGGGTATCCCCACCCCTTTTCTAGTCTAACACTCTAGCCAGTCACCACTAGGAACAAGAGAAACACTAATGAACCAACTTTAGGCAGAGGAAGATGAACAACAACAATAAAAAGCCCGGAAATATCCATCTCCTGGGCAGGAACCATGAGGAGCATGGAGGAATCAACAGATACAGGACTGAATAACCAACCATACCAAGGACTCATCAAAGAGTCACTAGTGCTGATAAGCTAAAATCAGGGAGCAGAGAAACCTGCAACAAGAACATGTTACCCTCCTGAACCACTGTGGGAGGAAGGCCACAGAATCGTGGCAGAGCCCCAAGGGGGAGCAGCCAAAGGCAAATGGAGAGGACACAATCTGGACTCACCACAGACTAATGTCTCGCTCCACAAGGAACCTGCTTACTGACAAGGACTGGGAGACTGACTCTCTGAGCCAGAGTCCAGCAAAAAGGCAAAGAAGCAGCAACACAGAACTAAAACCAGAATGGAGGAGACGACCAACAAGAAGGATGAAACACTGAGTGGCTCCAAAGGAGTTAAAGAGGAAGCACGCCACAAAGCCAAGAATCGAAATCTTAACAACACTGAGACCCAGGAACCCAGATCCTTGCCTGGGAAAAAGGAAATGCTTCAGAAAAGGAAAAGACCTACGGGCTAAAACATGATCAAATAAGCAGCAGCTAGAGAGGACTTAGAGTGACCAGAGTTGAGAGGGAGAGGGGGTGCATAGCTAAGGGAATAACAACTATGTAAAATAAATGAACTGAAATTAAAAAAAAACAATAGCAATGAGGAAAGTAAAACGGAGAGACAGATGTACTCACTGGCTGAAGACAGCCCCGGGCCTCTGCTTCAACACCAAGGATGCACTGGCTCCCACCAGTTACCCCAGAACTGCTGGCTCTATTCCGCCCTTGGTATGCTTAGAATGTGACAAAATGGACCACTGGGCAAGCCACAGCCCAACCCAAGGCCATTTAAATGGTCGTGACTATCATGTGGCCAATGGGGACACAGGGTAGGCCACCCTGAGCCCTGTACAATCTCCCTCCTCTCCCCAACCATGGCTGAAAAGGCCTGGACTTTGCCCAAGCTGTTGAATGTGGTTCAAATGAGCCCAGGCTAACAAGTAGGTGACCAATCAATCTCCACCAGGGCCACTCCTTATTAAGTGTTCAGAGTGCACTGTCTTATGCTACCGCCCGCCATAAATTACAGGTATAGCCACCCCTCCCTCTTATCTTATCTTCACCTTTGGAGATTAAACCAACCATAGCTCACTCTTTCCTTGTTCTTCCCCTCCTCACTGCCCAGTCTCATTATCCTTAATCAACTGGATAATCGCACCATTCTCCTTGCCCAGACTAGCCCCAAGTTCCCCTTCTACACCTTCCCTGCTCCCTCTTCCCCTCCGAGGTCTCCAAACACTGCCCAAAATGCCCTTTATTTCTCCCGCCCTTCGAGCTCTTGTCTCTTTTCTTTTACCTCCTTTCTCCACAGATCTTCATAACCCCGGTCCTTTCACTCAGTCTTTTCCTGATCTTCCTTCCAACATGACTGTCCTCTCGTTCCTACTTGTCCATCCTGTGACTGGGCGCAGCTGGCACAGTATTAAGTATTAAGCAGTTCCAGGTAAAAAGACCTGAACCAACCTCGTGCAAGTGGGAATGCCACGCCACCTGGACCTGCTTCCTTATCTACCTCAGCAGCTGCCATGCCAGGAGCCACTTCCTTATCTACCTCAGCAGCTGCACTGCCAGGAGCCACCTCCTTATAGACCTCACCTGCAGGACATATTTTGGGAAGGGACATATGCCACCAACTCTAAATACCTCTACTTTTTTTTTTTTTGAGACTAGGTCTCACTCTGTTGCCCAGGATAGTCCCGATCACACAGACTCAAGCAATCTCCAAGCTCAGCTTCCCAGGTAGCTGGGATTACAGGTGCCCACCACTGTGCCCAGCTACTTTTTCCAGAACCAGGTCTCAGTCTTTGCAGGATGATCATCAAGGAACAACTTACTGCCCGCCCCAAGGACCATACACACTTCAAAGACAACCCACTGCCACAGTCAGAACCCCCATTTTTCCATCACCTGACCAAGTCCCACTGGGCCACCTAAGTTTGGCCAGAGGGAAACTATTAGAAAACCATCACATACCTGACCAAACACCCTCATCCCAACAGATCCATCCTGTCTGGTCAAACCTCCACTCCAGGGCCAGAAAAAAGGACACAGCCATGCAGTGAAAGGGTGGCGCTGCCAGCTCCTGCTCTTGGCTGTGAGATGCCCACCCAGTTTTCTTTCCTTAGTAAAGAGCTGGTTTCTCCACTAGTCTCTGGTCTCTTCATTTTTTTCCTTTGTCTTCAATGCTCTCCCTTTCCAAAACCTAACTCAGAGACTAAAAACAGCTGAATCAAAGGAACTATAGAAGTTCATATGACAAAATAATTTTTGAGTTGTAGATTAATTGCATTAAGATGAAGGTTTCACTATAAAATTTAATTATAAAATGTTTAAACTGGAGCTGTGTGACTCAAATGAAATTCTCTTGAAAAAATCAATAAATATGATGAAACAGTCTAATTTTTATAATCAAAGAAGAAATCCAATCCTAACAAAAATATACATAGGTAGTTTCTAATACGGTAACTTTAGGAAAAAAGGCTATTTCCATTTTCAAAGTTTTCCTTCAACTAATGAAAGATTTTAAAATCAGAATTTTTTGCTAAATTCTCTTCCTTAACAATGTTCCAGGATAGAAAATTAATCCATTCCAATTCAGCTGTAATGGCTGCATTAAATATAACAGTTTTAGCTGTGTGTTGACAGCAAATAATTTGCAAATAAAACATTATTCAAAAATGAAATATACTGTTCAGAATGGGGGGCTGTTACCAGAGGTTAAAGGTGACACACTCCCTTGAGGAGGATTTTCCTCCACTCTGCTTTTGGCTAGACCTCCCCAAAAGATTTCTTATCTTCCATCTCACAGTTTCTCTCAATATGTTGGTAACAGTCAGTTCATTAATCCCATATCTTCTACTCTGTCACTGTTATACTCTGCATCCTCACTCTACTCATGCCTTAAGAACCTCATGAAAAGATCTTATATTTGAAGGACAGAAAAACAAGTGATCTCCATTCTTCTCCTTACTGACTTGCATGGCCTTAGGTGAGCAATTCACTTCTATGTTTCTCACTTGTTTTGTGTATAAAATATTAATGGTAGTACCTAGTGTGGTTATGACCATGTAGTAAAATCATAAAACACACAGCTTCCTCTCTTCACCCAGGAAGAACTGCAAATGTGCAAATGTTACATTTTCTTTTGTTTACTTCTTGGTTAGCATGTTGATATTTCTTTACAGTCTTGTAATTAAAAGACACATGACACCTAGTGTTCAAAGTCCAATTTTTTTCCCCTGGATGTTAGGCAAGTTAGTTCATGTAATTCCATGTTCGGGTTTATGAATAATTTAATCTCATTGTGAGACTGGAAAATTGAATTTGATAATAATAATACTAATAATAGCTCAACATTTCCTATTTTGTATGTTTATTGTGTTTCTTTTTTTCTGTGGTACTCTTATTATGGTCTGTTTAAGACACAGTTGTTTAGTTTTTACAAATACTTACCAGGGAGTTAAACACTATTGCTAATATTATGTAAAGGAACTGTAGTTGAGAGAAATGAAGTTACTGACTTAAACATTTGTATAATGATATGTATATAAATATATACAATACTTACAAGTATATATACATTTAAAAAATTCTAGAAGGATGTCTCTATCACAAACTGAGACAAAGATTGTTATCTCATATAGAGTACATCTGAATTTTTTTCTACTTTGATAATTTAGTATGTTACTGGTAAACTTTGTGTAAGCCAGAAAATAGGTTTTATATACTAAAATGCTTCCAGAGAAAATCTATCTGTGAGCTCTAAATTTATTAATTAGTTGATACTTAAAAAAAATATTACTCTAATAATATTTAACCTTGACTGGAATCAAGTATTTTGAGAAAATTAGATATTAATTAGAGAAAATATCAATACCGTCTCAAAAACACCACATCTGGGGTGTGGGTGGGAGAGTTGATAAGAATTTCAAAGACTGCATTTATTGGAAGATCAATTTCTCGTCTTTAAGACTAAATTTTACTTATCAAAAAAAGAAAAAATATATAAAATTTTATTTTTTCTACCATGGTATTGTCATTAATTTATAAAATATTACAGTAAATTCACTGTGTCCATGCGGTGACCAAATATAATAAAATAGAAGAAAATAGTTAAGAACGCAAATGTCATATGAGAAATATTTGATATACATCATTAATTAGATTACCATTCCACCATCAACCCTGAATTGTTCAGTAACATAATTTGAGTTTCCTTGGATTGGATGAAAAATTGAAATGACCTCTATTCTATTCTGACAATACTTTTCAAAAAGGTAGAAATGGAGATTCTCTGGTCCTTGAACATTGAAGAAATGCTACAGATTCTCACTACTAATGAGCCTGAAAGAAATTTTCAGACACATCAATTGTTGCTATAATTATTAAGACCCCACGTACTTTTACATGCATCTGCTTAAAGAATATAGTAATCTTCCTTTCTTAAAAGATAATGCACCAAAAACTTTTCTTCTGTGTAATTTTAATTGAAGCACATATATGTATTTTAAAACAGTCTCATCCTACTGATTCTCAACTATAAGAGAAAGATCTTGTTCTTCAGTAACTTTGGGATGCAACATGGAACCTCACTTTCCATGAGTTCATTCTTCTGGGAGTGACTCTCACAAATGGAGAATGAGAAAAAGTGCTCTACAGCTTTACAGATATTGCTGATACTAAAAGAACTCATTTTTCTCATTCAGCCTATTACACAGAAAATTGTTTCCTGCTCCCAAATAAGTAAATATTATCGTCTACTATAGACGAAATAAGAGAAGGGGAAATAAGAGAAGGGGAAGTTATCCAAATTTTACTATTTACTTAAAATGTTTAAATTTTACAAGAATATTTTTAACTGTCAACTCATGACCTATGATGAGGTCATTGCATTCTGCATTTTTTATTTGAAGGAAATTCAGAGGTTAGCAATTGGCCTAAGTTTCAGCTTGGAGCAGAGCATAAATGGTGCCATTATCAACTAATTACCTTTCCCTGCTTCCCTATAGCAACCTCAAATTTCCCATGATATATGAGATTTTCCACCCTAATATTAGCATCTTTTGCTGTGAAAACAATTATGAAAGTCTTTATTTTAGTGTTATATTTTTTCCAGCTTGCACTAATAATTAATTTGGGTAGAAATCCATTCCTTCATTAAACATTTGAAAATACTCATCAGTCAAGACATCTGAGTGAGAAACAAAGGTTTCAAGGACTAACATGTCTGCTCCTGTCCTGGTAGGCAATAACAAGTGTGCTATTCCTAAACATCAGCAAAAGTCCTATCTTTTGCCCCAAATACAGTGTATCCTTTTGGTATCAACTGTGATAGTTAGTGTGATGCAGAATAGTTCTCTGTTGCGAGCTAGTATTCCAAGGCAGAATCATGGTTAAAATAACACGAAGATGCATTAGACTCTAGAAAAGTATATGATTTGAATAAATAGCTTCCTTTGTTTTGTTTTTGGTGATGTGCACACATTTGTTTTTCATATGAGAAAACAATTTATAGTTTGTTTTTACATACACTAATAGAATTAATTTACAGTGTTTTTTACATACACTGATAGAATTTGTACTAAAATGTAAGACCCTGTAAGCACTTAAAAACTTTATAAAACATAGTCACCTTGAGCAAAGACCTTTGAACAGATGTAAAAATAAATATTTAAGAAGCATATTTTTATTTAGAATATGCTTCTCTGATACTCTTGCTTATTATGGACACCATTGACCATTTTTGTGTATACCTAGTATTAATATAAAATGCATTTTATATGTTCTACGATAAATATAAGTGATTAGAAAAACATTAAATCCTATTTTTTCCATTTCACACCTTTATTGTTGAACTAATATTTTTCTCACCACCATCCTCTACACCTTGACTCTTTCTCCCTAGCCCCTCCCACTTCAGAAATCTCACTTTGTTAGCATCTGCTAGTTTTTGTAAGTATTTTACTTTGTTAAATGTTTTCCTATATAAATTTTCAGCATTGTTTTTTGTCATCCTGATTTGCTTTACTACTACACATTATTTTCCTCAGGTAACTTCCATTTTATTGCAGATTGCATTCTGTCTTTCTTTATGGCTTGAATAGCATTAGTGTGCGTAGAAACCATCTTAATCTAGTCCTTTAACATTGGCCACTTAGTTGGTTTTTTAGTTATTATAAATAATGCAGCAGCAAACATTGTTGAGTATAAACTTTTTGAGTTCATAGCTTCCTATTCTTTGGATACATAAAAATTAAGATTGATGGGGTAGATGATATTTTTATTTTTAGCTTTTTAAGCCAAATCTGAATTACTTGGCAAAACGTGATGATCCATCAATTTACGCTCCTAACGGTGTAATTGGGTTTTCGTTTGCTGTTTTTTCCCCCAGAGTTTGTTATTGGGGGTCTTTTTAATCTACACTCTCCTCATAGGTAGAAGATATCTCATTTTGGTTTTGACCTGCATCTCTCTTGTTAAATGCAATAGTTAACATTTTCCGTATGTCTGTTGGCCTTCTAGGTATCAGCATCTGTTATTTCAAGTGACGTCCTTAAACAACACATTTCCATGATATAGTTAATATCTACACTAGCAAGAGTCAATTACTCAGTGCCAGAGAAAGAATTTGCTGAGATAAAAATAACTGGACGCTTTAATGAGAAAAGCATTCCAAAGACCAGATCACTTGTTGACATTCCCCGATGTTTTTTATTAACTAGTAGCTCGAGGGATATATTGATGAAATATCATTGAGCATATTGAAAAGCATGTCTGTGTGCTGCCCCTACATCTTGAAGAAATCATTTAAGAGTAAAATATGACCAAAGAATAAATTAGAAAGTCATTTACTTTTGACTTCCTAGTGGTTGAGTGGAATCATTTAACCTTTCATTTTGAGCATATCTCACCTTGAGATCTGATGAAGCGGTGGAATTTGGATTCAGTGAGAAGTAGCTCAGTATTCAAAACTACTTAAGTGTCTCACTGTTTGTGGTAAATCTTAATAGATATAATTGAAAGCTTAAATTTAATTTTACTAAGAATGAAGCGCATTAGAACCTGTCTTTGAGTCAGATATAAGCAATATCATCCTCAGTTATGAAATAGTTGTATTATTTTACTGTATTTACTATTTGTAGTTTAAATGTAATAAACATTTTCATGTACAT
>PVHY01023746.1:0-20547 GCA_004024945.1 Uropsilus gracilis
CACACACACACAAAAAAGCAAAACAGTGCAGAAGTATATAGAATAGAAGATTGGTTCATTTTTACTACATCTTCTACCTTTCAAATTCTCAAACTATAGTTCCCGCCTTTCTGCAGTTTTCTGCTTATACATGCAAGTGCTATGAGTCATGAATTATTTGATTGGAAAGAAGTTTTCCTTGAAGTTTTTCCTAGTTACACTTAGTTGATACTGTTCACTATAAAGTTTTCAGTAAGGGAACTGTGTTATTAAAACTTGTACAAATATAGTTAATTGCATATTAATATGCATTCATTCTCTCAATAGACTCAACTCAGTAAATGTGGTACCAGGACTTCAGTAGCCTTTACTCACATTCCATCTAGCTCCTTACCAAACAGGAACTTCTCACATCTTTTATTGTTTATTATTTCACTTATTAGTTGTCTCCAACAACCCATAGAATGCATGTTTGTCTAATTGGGTTATTTTCAGAGCACATTTGTTATTGAAGAGTTTGTGAGGCTTACTAGGTGACACTTTAACTGTGTGCAGTGGGCACTGAATGGCCTTTAGGACCTAGCCTGCTACCTGCAAGTAGGTAGCTTGGAAAGATTTTCGAATAATTAAAATACATTCAAGTCATTTTAAATTAGCGCCAGATCCATAATCCTTGCCTTATCATGGTACCTTTGGATATGACTACACTCAGTTGCACTTCTGAATACACTTGGGTAAATATTTCAAGCTGCTAAGGCAACACATCAATTATATGACATAATCTCTCTCTCCTTAGATCAGGCTTCCTGGCACTGATGACCCTTTTGGGCGAGAGTAAGCTTAAGCTGAAACAACGTGTGCCTATTAAAATGTACACCTGATTCTAGTCACTCTTATTCTTGTAGTGGTTCTGCATACCTTAGATGAAATCTGAATGCCTTGGAGAGAGGATCCTGCTTACCACTCCAGCCTGACTTAATATCTCCATCCCTAACCATGTACTCCTCACACTTGCCTTTGCGCCTGAGCTTCCCCTGGGACTTTGTGCTTGAGTACTTTTGTTGACTCCTCTCCCTTGAGTTCTTACCTTCTCTAGTAACCTGAGCTAGTTTTCTTCCTGTATCTTGGGTAGTGCTTGCCAGTCTAGCTCCTCAAAAGTTCTTAAGTCCTTGTGCAAATGACCTGCTTATCTTTCACTCAGCTGGCCCTACCTCAGTTCGGCACCTTTGATTTCAGAGGGAAGGACATATTTGTCATTTTGTTGTTATTCTGTCCTTAACTAGGACTGGGAATATACATTATCTATTTTATATTTATATGAAGATATATATCTTTATATATTTTATTTATATATATTTTTATTACTTTAATATTCATTATAGCCTAGCAGTTAGTTGTTGACTTTTAATTTAAGAAGTACCTCTTATGTCTTATTTTAACATAGACACTTTTTCAAAACTATATATTATTAAATATACCAGGTTGCATTTTCTCAAATGGAAATTGAGACACAGGATAACATTTTTTTTTTTTTTTGATTCTTGAGAACTTTTATATCATCTATTTTTGGGAGGGTCCAGTTTCTTAGGATAATTGATACTGTCCATAAAGATACCAACAGTGTTTAGTAGTAAAGAACAGTTTGCTAAGTTCTGTCATGGAATCTTGCTCAAAACGTTTGCCTTTTTCTTCTGTTTTTCAGCACTTGTGTGTTTCTTCATTATGCACAGGATCTGGTTGAGGGGTGGGTTTTATGTGTTCACATGGAATGTCCACAGATGGGTGGTATCATACTATCATCCTGTCAGATGTCAAAGCAAGCTCTGCTTGGCAGTGATAGTCTTCAGAAGAGAAGAATATGTAGAATTATGACAAACACCATATGAACCTCCATTTTGAATTGGAAATAAATGTTTCAAGATAGTTCTGTTCAGTGTTACCCATTTTATTGCTGATAGTGCCATGGTGAATCAAGAATCGATGTTCATTCCTTGACAGCTGGTCAATGTAAGGCTTGCCATCTTTTGCTTTTTAAAAGTGTTTTTCATGTTTCATTACTAAACTCTTTCAATTTATCTTACAAATTTTTAATTTGTGATTGTTACAATCACTCAGTCAACATAAGAAAATAAAATCCTGGGTGTATACTTGTTCATTCTTTGCTTTATTTTCCTGTTTTCATAGGCTCAAATGTGCATTTCTGCTTTTTAGTTGTGAAACAGTTTCTCAATTGAGAATAAACTAGTTGATAAGAAGAAAACATTACACTTGGTAAAGAGGCTACTGCTAAGGTGAATGATCAGTTCTAGGAATCTCAACCCCATACCTTAAGTTTCTTGCATTCAGTATTTATTGAACACCTACTGTGTTTCAGAGTGATATAGATCTAAGTTTATAGAGCTTATATTCTAGCTGAGGAGACAGGAAATATAATACACAAGTAAACTGTACAGTATATCTAAAAGTTATAGATACTGTGTAGGAACAACATAGAGTTGAATTGTATTGAGGGAATAGGAGATCAGTGATTTTACATAGGAATCTAGTCAGGATTTCATTAAAAAGGTAACATTTAAGCAAAGCTTGAAGATAAGGGGATTATTCTTTTAGACACGAGGAGGGGGAACCTGCCTATAGTGAAGAACAGGACACCAGTAAGCTGGAGTGAAGCTAATCAAGAGGAGAGAAATGAGATGATTGTCAAGGATATTGTGAGGATATGAGTCTGAAACAGGATTGTATATCTAAGAATTTTATCTTGACATTTATGTCTTTCTCTGAAATTTGTCTTTGACATAATTCAAATGCATGTGGTACTGACTTCAAGGCAATTGACTCTGCATTTATTTGTGGTTAAGGTTACTCTCAAGGTAGTAAACCATGTGTTTTAACTTGTTTGTGTAGGGTCCTTCTCCCACATCTGAGGATAGCTCCATGAAGGAAGAGAACCTCTGCCAAGCTTTCTCTGATGCCTTGCTCTGCAAGATTGAGGATATTGATAATGAAGATTGGGAGAACCCTCAGCTCTGCAGTGATTATGTTAAGGATATCTACCAGTATTTAAGGCAGCTTGAGGTGAGTAGATCTTTGTGTGTTTTGTTTATACCAGCAAGAAGGAATTTATCATGTAGCTAGGAAGGAAGTGAAATTCCACTTCTAAACTTTCAACTCTGCAAATAGGTTCTACAATCCATAAACCCACATTTTTTAGACGGAAGAGATATAAATGGACGTATGCGTGCTATCCTGGTGGACTGGCTGGTGCAAGTCCACTCCAAGTTTAGGCTGCTGCAGGAAACGTTGTACATGTGTATCGCCATCATGGATCGATTTTTACAGGTAAGTGTGGTTTTGGAAACTTTGTGCCTTTTTCTCACTGAACACTGAGTTTATGCTTCTAGAGTTGGTACTTTTGGTACCTCTGAAGAAAATACCAAAATCAGTTTGTCAGTAATCAAGAAACCTTACAGATGTTAAAAAGGGAAAGTAAAAGAGTGTTAAACCTTGGTGATATTGACCAGTGCTGGGCATTTCCGTCAGCTTGGCCTACTGAAAGTGCTCAGGGGAAATACTGCATTGTATGACCACCCCTCAAGGAAACTATACTAGCAGATATGCTGAATGTCAGAAGCCTGGTACCTTTGATGCTGACCTTTTGGATGCATATGCATATATGGCCTTTTGGATGCATATACCTTTTGGATGCATATACAACTTGGAGAGTCTGGTGCTTTTTGGTATTGTTTCCCATTTAAGAAGTGAGTTTGACAAGAAAATCTTAAGTTTCCAGTCAGCTTTGGCATTGAATCACTGTAGAAAAGGGAGGAGGCACACATTTTTAGGGATGATAAGGAAGGGTTTGTTTGGCCAGTTTACTAAGTGTACTAAGAATGTGAATCATAAACTAAAGAGGAATGTAAGGAAATAAGCTCAGAGGTAGAAGTGGTCATCAAAATATTTATCATCTGCTAACTCCAAGACATTGACCAGTTAGAGAAGTTACCAGACATAAACCCATAAACCATGAGTACTATCTAGCAAGCAGCTCTGTAGGTAGGATTTATCTAAAATCAATATTTATGCTATAGGTTTAGGGTAATACAATTTCTACCCAAGCAATACAGCAATGATTGTTTTATAATAATAACTCTGACAGACTATGACCTCCTAAGAATAGATTTACTGTTCAGTATGCAACCTTCACTGGGCAGGAAAGCACAACCATATAGGCATATTTCAATAATAAAAAGTAAAATGAGAAATCAAAGTCACAGTATTTTTCTTTAAAGAAAAAGGGGAAATTTAAGGGAACTATTTTTTGGGGGCGACACTATGATTTAGAGATAAAGGATCACTCTTCAGTGTACTGTGTGACCACTGAAGAGAGTGATCTTATCACACCATACCCACCACCAAGGTGTCCATAGTGCTCCACTACCGTCTACTATGTCCGCCCTGCTCTCGCTCTCTGGCAGCTTCAGTCTAACAGATTTCGAGGGTGGTTTTTTTTTTTTTTTTTTATTGATTGCATATTTGTCTAAAAGCTGAAACCAAGATCTGGAACCAGACCAGGATGCCCACTCTCACCACTGCTTTTCAGCACATAGTTCTGGAAGTTCTAGCCAGAACGGTAAGGCAAGAAAGAGAAAGACATGAAGGGTATACATATAGGGAAAGAAGATATGAAGATATCATTATATGCAGACGATGTGATACTCCCTAGAAAACCCCAAAAAACCCACAGAAAATCTAATTGAAATAATAAACCAGTTCAGTAAAGTCACTGGCTACAAAATCAATACACAAATCAGTGACCTTTTTATGTGCAAAAAACTCAGAAGAAGAAATTAAAAAAAAAAAAAACTGTTCACCATTACATCACTGAAGATTTCTAGGGTTTTTTAAGCTGTTTTGTTTCTATTTCACATATTTTGTTACAAATGGCAAATTTAGCTTATTTTTGCCTTTTATAGCTTTTTTATTATGCCTGTGTATATATGTGTTTGTGTATCACATTTTCCTAATCTATCTTTGGATCCTTAGGCTAGTTTAAGGAAAACATCTAACCCTACACTCAGATCTATTCCTGACTCTAGCATTGTTGAAAAGACTCTTCAGACTGAAAGAGTAAACTTTTGTGAGAACTAAGGATCTATTTGAGACTTCTCCTCATCCCTAGGTAGCCTTTACATTTGTGCATTTTAGCTTGGCCGCAGCTTGATTCAGATCTTGCTGAGTGCCAGATTGGGGATATCCCAGACATTGAAATCAGCATGAGGGAAACTGAGCAGTAACCAAGAGCTTGGTTGCCAGACTTAACTGCTTCCCCACTCATCAATTGAGTGACCTTGGGCTGGCATCTGAATCTCATCTCAGGCCATCTACTTGCAAATGGGGGTAAAAAATGTACTTCCTGGCATTTTTGGTGAAGATTTGAGGAAATAACGTTAAGAATTTCAGCACCATGCTGGCACAAAGCAAGTATCACCTGACAGCTGCTGTGAGCAGTGTTGGCACCTATTATTAGCATTCAGATCTCCTGTGACACTATGAGAAAGGCCTTGAGCAGAAATGATGTGTGCTTCTCCAGGACTTAGTTCCTCTTACCTTCTTCATCCAAAGTCCCAGACCTCTTGTTAGATATGACTTTTGACACATTCTTCTGAACATTTAGGTTCAGCCAGTATCTAGAAAGAAACTTCAGCTGGTTGGGATTACGGCTCTACTCTTGGCTTCCAAATATGAGGAGATGTTTTCTCCAAATATTGAAGACTTTGTTTACATCACTGACAATGCTTACACCGGTTCCCAAATCCGAGAAATGGAAACTTTAATTTTGAAAGAACTGAAATTTGAATTGGGTCGACCTTTGCCTCTACATTTCTTACGGCGGGCATCGAAAGCTGGGGAGGTAAGTTCCTCCAATTCTGTTGGAGACTGTTTGGCTGCTTGCTGTCCCATCCTGGGAACACTGACCCTTTTAAAGGATAGTTTGTGAGTGGGGGAGACATCTTTTAGGTAAGTCCTAATGCCTATTTCATCATTTCTTAACAGACTTTGTATCTTGTTTTTATAACATACTGTGGAGTAGAGCAGTTCTTGGGACAGATAAGTGAGTTAAGTGAGTTCCTAGGCCTTTACCCAGGATTTTGCAAGATTAACGACAGCTGTGCACTTACTGTCCCTTACTTTCATAGGTTGACGTCGAACAGCACACTTTAGCCAAATATTTGATGGAGCTGACTCTCATTGACTATGACATGGTGCATTACCACCCTTCTAAGGTGGCAGCAGCTGCCTCCTGCCTATCCCAGAAGGTTCTAGGGCAAGGAAAATGGGTGAGTGGTAGATTGAAGAGATTAATTTGCTTCTATTTTAGGTTGTTTTGATAGAAAAGGTCTTAACATTTTCACATTATTATCTGTGAAGCGATTGTTAAAAAAATATTAAAATCAGGCTGCTTGGAACAATTTAGATGGAAACTAGTTAACAGCATGTTACACAAACCTACAATATATAGAGTTGTAAAAAGTAAGGCCACTAACAATGTTAAGAATTCTAGGATATCTTGTTATAAGGAAAAAAACAAGTTGTCAAATACATTTGACAAAGGAAGGCAAAGCCTGACTGATAAAATGTTCTACTCTTTATTCGAGTAGTCAAAGATGACAACTCACTGGGGCCTGGCTCACACACCAAAACAAAAGGTGTCAGATAACTGCAAATCATAGTATAGGCTTTTTTGAACTTGAAAATTCTAGATTGTCACTAAGTAGTTTCGTAATCGATAGCTATACCACAAGAGAGCAAATCAAAAGCCTCACCAGAATCCAAGGAGTGATAAGAAACTGTCTCAAACAGCCTCCAGGGGGAGATAGACAGCCAAGTGGAACCTCCTTCTTCAGGCAAACCCCTCCTTCTTCAGGCAAACCCCTCCTCTTTTAGGAGGGTCACATAGTCTCCAAGACAGGCCAGGTATGGTTCAATCAAATCTTTGTGTTGTTCATATAGGCATAGCTGTCACCTACGCAGTGTGTATAGTAGTTTACTTTTTGTCTAAGAAAAAAGGGAAATTATTTGCTAGTTTAAAAAAAAATGTATTTCCAACACTAATGAAATTAGATACCTTTGGTATTAGGTGGGAATAGAGTAGAAAGCAGAGGCTGTGAGCAAAACTTCTGATTGTAACTTTTAATGAACTTGTCTATAATGTAATTTAAAAAATTCTGAACAATAGAAATGTTCCATGCAAACTTGAAGGAAGTAGAAACAGTGTCTCAATATAGCATACTGGGAATAGAGCGCACATGAAAAGAAAACTTCTGAACACAGCATCTGGCTGCTTCCCTTTGAGGATGTGAAGTTAGACAAAACAGGACCAAAAAAGTAACATTCTTAGAATTTACTTAGTAGATTATTGTTAACAAATCTCTTATTACAATTCCGAAGCTATGTATATTGTAGGGTAAGGCAAATAGATGTATTCATGTTATTTAAGATTAAATGTCATATTAAGAGAAAACTGAAAACAAAGGAAAAAACCTTATACTAAATAGTACATCTGTTTTGGAAATATCAGTACAGAAACAAGGGGGTTTAGAAACAGTGACAACCCAGTAGTAGTGAGTGTCCCCAGGGCACAGATCTTGAGTACTAAATGATGTTAGCTACTAGGACCTAGGGCTCTTTAGAAAATTTGCTGATTTCAGGGTCAGGGGAGCGGAAGTACAAGGTGAACCTGAAACGGTCTGTCCTGGAGAGCAAGCCAGTTCTCAAAGATCGATGGGGTCACATTAAAAAGACATAGGAACTAGCTTGAAAGGGTTCTTACTGAGTAAATTTGACCATTAAAAAGTGACAGGAACAGATTATATTGCATTTAAAAAGTCGGTGAGTCCCTAATGTTAAGAGGGTTTTGTTTTTTAAAATGAGCCAAGTTCAAGCTGCTTGAAGTATAGGGAATGGTCGAGTAAGAAATTACCAATTTTTTTTAACCCTCTGTGTAATAAAGGATCAATATGCTTATATAGTAGGTGAGATAATTTTGGGGAAGAAAATGCTCTTAATACATCCCACAGATACTTGGTAATTCTGAATGAAAACTGTACCTTTGTGATGGAGAAACCTGGTGTTTTCTGCTTTAATTTGTAGATCAAGTTTGGCATCACTGGCGGTGGGACCTGCCTGCTGATACAATAGGAAGTGTATACACCCTGTCTCTATGTACATGTGGAGAAAGTGCAATGTTTTTTTTTTTTTTGTTTTTTTTTTTTTGAGACTAGGTCTTGCTATTTTTGCCTGTGGAACCGCAGGCTCTCGTTGCCCGGGGTACCACGGACTCAAGTAATCCCCAGCCTCAGCTTCCCAGGTAGCTGGGATTATAGGCGTGCGCCACCACGCCCAGCTACTTTTTTGGAACTAGGTCTCGCTACGGGTCCCAGGCGGGACTCAAACCGCGATCCCTAGCCCCGGCCGCTTCATAGGCTGAAGCTTACAAGCACAAGCCACCGTGCCCGGCCCTAGAAAGTGCAATGTTAATGGTCACTATAGTCTTTCAATTTCTCTGTAGAATTAAATTTTTTTTAACAAAAAGTCTGAGGCAAAAGACCACTGGTACAAGTATGATTTGTGGTCCTGGTCCAGTGACTCATTTTAGGCAAATTCCTGTGCTCTTATCATGCTTCTTTACGCTCTAAACCTATTAACTACAGATCTTGTTTTCTGGGAACTGATTCCAAAAGAACAGCAGAGAAGCATTATTTCAGATGCACTCTTGTTTAGTTCTTTACTATTTTAGGATTGATTTTCTTAACTAAACCATGCATATGAAAAAGAATATAGTTTAGCATAGAATGATCATAGAAATAAAGCCAGGTTACATCTTAATACATTAGTTTTATCAATAAGCAACTTTTGGAGGGTGCTGTTTCCAGTGCCTCACAGCAGAGGGCCCAAGAAGAGATGAGACTCCTTGGAGACTCTGTTCTTCTGGATGAGGTGGCTTGCCTGTGGCCCAGTGTATTTAATTCTGGAACTTTTGCCCTGACAACCAGTACTCTTGAGCCCCCATTCAAGTGCTAGGGGGCTGTCAATAATGCAGGTTAGAGATCTCTGCCCTCGTTGTCAAGGGAGAACTTGATTGGGCTTCTTTTTTTTTTTTTTTAAACTCTGTCCCACTTTCCATCTCCTTCAGTGGCATAGAGGTAAGCATGAAGCTTTGCTCCTGGAAGTACCCCTACTTACCGGTACAATCTTCTTTAAGAAATACTGTGGTCTAGTCGACCATTTGGTGCAGAGCGACATGTCACTTCAGGGCAGCCCTGTGCAGAGCTGAGTGTCCTTGCTTCTCTGGGCTGTTTTGCAACTAGTCAAGAGTTGTGTTTTTTATAGGGCTTTATGGTTAGGGCCTTTGGTTTTTTTCTAAAAGTAAGATTATTTTTCAAAGCTTTCACAAAAGTAATGTCAGCATGTGTGAGATGTGCTTTTTTAAAGAAGTGGAGGTGTTATCTTGCCCTTTCTTTCTCACTGTGTTCCAGAACTTGAAGCAGCAGTACTACACTGGATACACTGAGAATGAAGTGTTGGAAGTCATGCAGCACATGGCCAAAAATGTAGTGAAAGTAAATGAAAACTTAACAAAATTCATTGTAAGTACTTTCTTAAGCTGTGGACAGCATTAGATTATGGGTTTTGTATTTTCATGTGAATATATTACTGGCATATATTGAGTTATCTAGCAGGGGATGGAGCACACTGCGAAACCGTGAACGCACTTGCTAGGCTGACTGTGTCCTGGCCCTGTGTAGCCAGTAAGGTTTCTGTTCAGTGTTTACACACCCACGCGCATTCCGGTGTCTAGGTTAGGGCACTGATCGAGGAGGGAGGGTGGGTTGGCATGTGCTCTGGAATTGCACAGCCCCCCCCAGCAGCTGTTTGCATGATATTTATCTGGGCCTTTGTCCAGGGTCTTTTGGGACAGTGATTGAAATGTACCTGAAGAACAGGTGGTGAGGGAGGGGCAAAAAAGTTCAGCCAGGAAGTATGCTGGGGTCCTGATTTGGGTGATGCATAATATCAGCTCACCAAGGGTCTGGAGACAGAGCACAAGGTGTTTGTACCTGATTTGCTGACCTGTGTGGAGTTTCAGTGTGTTGCACATCTTGTGGGAGCAGAATGTGCTTTCATTCTTTCATTGCCTGGGATATGCTTAGTGTGATTTGCTGCTTGCTCTCAGTCCTGGCAAGCCTGCTAGACTCTAATGACATGTAGGTATGATAAACATAGCTCTCACCTCCCACTCCCTGTGAGAGTTTGAGAGAAAACCTGCTCCTTGGGCCTTGACATTTGTTTCTCCATTATCTGTGCTGCCCCTAGGCATGGAAGGTGGCTGTCAGGCATATATATGATCACCTTAGTACCTTGCTGGCTTTAGTGACTGGGCCTTATTATAGTGCCTGCATATGTTGAGTTGGCCCTTCTATACGTGTAAGTTAGATTAGGAATGAGGAATAAGGAGAAGTGTATATGTGAGTTGGGGGTTCTGACACGTTCTTAATCACAAATGACTTCTGCAGGCCATCAAGAATAAGTATGCAAGCAGCAAACTTCTAAAGATCAGCATTATTCCTCAGCTGAACTCAAAAGCCATCAAAGAACTGGCCTCACCTCTGATGGGACCATCCTAGGCAGTGACAACCCTCAGGCAAGTGTGTCCTGTCCGTGCCCATGGTTGTGCCAACATGGAACTCCCAGCGTTGTACATAGTCCTCTGGCCTCTTTCAAGAAACCTTCTCTCCAATCTATTTTCTAAGTGTATATTGAAGAAAAATAAAGCTATTGATTTTTCTGTGTGTGTTTATATGTGCCTTGTATACTGAAGATATCAGTTGAAGCTTGCTTTAACTGATTTCTTTTTGAACTAATGCTCCTAGCTTGAGGAAAGGCCTTCATAGCATTTTCTAAAATGGAAAAATCTAGAATTTGCCTCCAGTGAATGCTAATTCATTCTTAAGCTTCTTGAATATGCGGATTGAATCACCAAAATAAAATTGAGATAGGATAACGATAACAGTTCCCTCCCAAAAATTTGAATATGCAACTATTCAAATTTCTTCATGGGAACACATACCTGGTCTACTAGGGCAATGGCCACCAGAAGTAAACCTCACAGTCTCTCTCTCTCAAAGGCAAGCTGAGATCAGAAATAACAGTGCCAGAGGGCTAGCTGGGAAAAGAAAATGGGTCTGTCATACTATGTTTAAGTTGAAACTTTACATTTTTCCTTTTGTGTTGTTTCATCTACATTATGGGTAGTTGATCACTTTTAACATTGTTTTCTAAGGGGAAATGCTTTTCTCAGTCTCTGACCACTGGGGAAAAAAATTTAAAAAAAAAAAAAAAACCTTATAGCAACAACTCTCCAAATGATTTATTCACCAAGATACTAATTGGTGTTTTGAGAGAAAGGAGTTGGCTGCACATGTTTGGGAAACATTGCAAATTTATTTAAGATTCAAAAAGGCCCTGACAAGCTTTGTAATAAACTCACCAACCTCAGCATTTCCCCAGCCTAGAGTGTGGCCAAAGCTGCCTCTGCTTCACAGTGAGACACTGTATGCTGTGGCTGGAGTGGTTCTGACTGCCTGGGAGAAGCTGCTTCAGGCAGGGCTTACTCCTGCCCCCCTTTTCCCTGGGCAGGCTGGGGATGTCTCAGCTGGTGTCTGGTTGCTTCTGGTTACCTAACACCATGACAAGACCTCCTGGTTCTGAAATGCAAGGCTTTTTCCCCAGTGACCGCCCTCTCCTCCCCCCAATCACCAGTCTCTCAAGAAAGGATGGGTTTGTGCCATATTCCGAGGATGTTTGATAGCTGCTCTACTACATATTTTGCTTAGTAAAGTATTAAACATCTGGATCCGGAAGTTTGTACTTCCAGGATATCAAGACCTGTAAGACACTTCCCTCCATGCCTCAGTGGGCACAAGAACAAGCAGAGATGACGCAGCTGTACGCTCATAACATGCAACCCCCCAGAGCGACCAAAGAATCCACTTCCCTTCCGGACCCCCCTGGGACTCGCCCTTTGAGCTCCCCTGAGTGGAGCAGACATGCTTCCCCAGGTGCTTTCCCCTTCTGTCTCAGAAGACTAGGAGTCTGCCTTGTCTCCCATCCCTTCCCAAGGCCTCACTGGTCTCAGTCCCCCGAAGGTTAGGAATGTGCTTTTATTCCTATTTGCTGACTGCCTTTCCCTCCAACTGTGCAGTGCCCTTTCCCTTGGAGTGCCTCCTCCAGCCGTTGTGGCCTGGTCTGCAGTCTGCTCCGAGGACCAGAAGGCTCTGAATCCTATGCTGCTTTGCTGGAGGGCATGTGGCTCTTTAGAAGCCACCACTAGAACCCTCATCCTATCCCATGCATTTTAATCTTTGCCTTAGGTTTGATAGTCAAACCGTCAACCTTTAAACTTTTCATCTTTCTCTCAAAAATCAAAACCTTAAGCAAAACACAAATAGCTAAGTTCCTCTGATGGCTAAAGAACTTGGTCTAACACAACCTTGTCCAGAGTCCATCTCTTCCCAAACTTCCCCTTAAAATAATAGCAGCGTTCAGGCTCTTCCTTTGTGCCACTCTGCTAAGTGCTTGCCATACTTTTAGTTCAGAACTCCGGGATCCTTTTAGTTCATTCTCATTTTACAGACACAACAGAGGTTATGCAGCTACTTGAACCTCTTTGGTATTGTGGGTCCCGGGGATCCCATCAAGAAGTCGAGGTCAAAACTACTTCTTTAATACAAAGATGTCACTTGCTTCTACTCAGTTCTTTCCATAACTTATGGTGGAATATTCCAGAGGCTATCATGATATATGGCTGGTGGTTAGTGGAATGTGTTTGTTGGTGGTCTAAAATTTCACCTTAACTTCTAATAGGTAAATCCTAAGTTACAAGCAACAAAAGTAGAACTTTCTAAATTCTTCGTAACAGTGAAGCATATAAAGGGGTTGGTTATAAGACCAACCTCTGCTTTACAACTAGTTTGACCACCTCTGCCCTCGGGCCCACATTCAAACCTCCTGACCCTAGGTATCCTTAAGTCTTCATTGAGGGGTCTGTCAGACCTGCATTTCTTATTACACAGATGTGGTGTAGATGCACACAGACTTTACCCCAAACAGAACAGCACTTTTCAGAAGGTAGGTATGGTCTCCTGAGCCTCGCCTTCTCCCAGGTTAAGTGACATGTCTGTTTAAGTGAACCATGAATGAAATGGCAGGTCTAGGTCCAGAGACTAAAGAACATCCCAATGTAATGGCTTTAAAACTCTTAAGGGGGGGAAAGGCATTTTTCTGATAACTTACTAATTTGGAAAATAATGGAGGTTACTTACCTGTTCCAGAGTTTTTCATTAGCCCACACTTAAATTTTTTTTAGGTATGGAAATAATAAGAATAAACCAGCAATATTACCCATTCTTTTTTAATGGCTAATTCTAGGGCTTTAGCATCTGTGTTCAGGATCTAAGTCAACTCACTCACCTGTTCAAGCCACATGGCGGGTGGAAGGAACCTCCCTGGAGCCTGGCACTGGATAGGTGCACTGGGCTGGGCCAGGACTTGTTTTTCCACCCCCAAGTATAAAGTTTCTTCCTGCTGCTTGTGGGGCTGTTTATATCAGCTCACATATTGTCACCTGGAACCCATGGGTCCCAAGTTACACATTTTTAAATGCCAGCTTTTCCAAGGACTGACAAGATGGCAGAAGTAGAAAAGAAGTGGACTTGCACTTACACTTGGGGCCTCCCTCCAGCAGCTGCTGGAGCCTCACGCTGACACCATGGTGGGGCATCTGGACCAGCCAACTGGAAGCAGCATGGTGGCTGATGCGCCTGCTCAAGATTGGGTAGGAGACGCCCACCTGAGTGATATGATCTTCTCAAGGAAGGGGGGTAGGGATGGGGGGTGGAGGCACATGGCTCTAAAATGGTAAGATCTTCAATCAGGCAGAGATCAAGCCTAAGATGATGGACTACCACCTCAGCAGGCTCTACCCCCTGCAGGACCCGGAAACAATCCGGGCCCAGTCCTCACCCTTGAGACCCTGCAAATCATCTGTTTGGTCAGTGAAGGCGTAGTTTTCTCTTAAAAAACAGCAGTCAATCACTGAATTAAAAACAACTGATCCCCCTAATCCCTTTGTTTTAAAAAAATGTGTAACATCAGGGGAAATTATTAAAAGCCAACACACTTTTATTTAAAGAATTTCAGTTGCAATTTCTTCTACTCCCTTGATATTTCTGCCTGTGGACTTCATGATCCTAAAATAACAAAAGGTGTGTGGTGGTCAGAGCCTACTTTCCCAGTAGCTGAAGAGTGATTGGCAACTGAGAGGGGAGGTAGAGGAATGACGGTCTTCCCCTAGAAACATTCCCTCGCTATGACAATAACTGTCTCTACCTTTTTACCATCATTGCATTAAATGGCACATTGGTGTTCTAGGGTCACCTGGAAGCATCACAGGCTGAGGGACTTAACAGAAATGTGTTGACTCACCGAGCCTGCAAGCCTGAGATCCAGACATTGGTGAGCAGGGTTGAAGAATATGTTCCAGATTTCCCAAGGCCTGGGGACGGCTGTCTGCTCCCTCTGTCTCTATGTCTAAACCTCCCCTTTTTTCCAAGCCCCCGAGTCATGTTAGATTAGGGTCCACCTAGCTGACTTTATCCTAGCTCTACCACAGCTGTAATGACTCTATTTCCAGAAAAGTTCATGTTCTGTTTGGACTTTGCCATCTTTTGTTTTGGTGGTGGTGGTGGTGATATTGGGGGAGGGGGGAGGGGGCACAATTCAATCCATAGCAAACATCACAAAAGAACGAGGTGGTTCAGTGATTCCTTTCTTTATTGGAAGAAAGGAATTCCAATTCATTTGTGGGGGAGGGAAGGGCAGCAGGGGAAGGTTACCTACAAGGGAGGGTTAGGGCAGGTTTGCAGGGGCCCAGCTAGAAAGCAGAAACACTGATTCTATAGTTGGAAAGGAATAGTGCACATTGTAAGTACCTGGTGGAAGTCTGTAACAAAAGTTATCTGATGAGTAAGTACAGTGGATACTACTTAATACATTCATACATGTTTCTAACATCAATTTTTATATATACAGTATATGATCTGTTTTTATAAATGTACAGCTTGAAAAAATTCTCTTGTAAGGTACAGCATTAAACAAAAACCAACATGGGCCAGCCACATTCCAACTGAAGACCCAGAGAAAGCAAGGCCGACAGCCCAGCCCCTGCCCCACCTGGTCCTGGGCCCCGACAGGCCAGGCAGCCTGTAAACCAGCACCCACCCCCTGCACCCGCAGGCTCCTTGGGCCAGCAGCCCTTGGCACCTGCTCCGGACATGCTGTCCATGCAGAGCCCGGCCCTCCGAGGGCTGACCCTCCCCCCTGAGGAAAGATGCCGAGAGGAATGCGTGTCGGGTAAGGAAAGAGGGCTGAAAGAAATGTGCTCTTCCACTAAAGGCACTTGGTCAGGGGCCGCTCCCAGCGGCATCCTGGCCTGGTGAGCGACGGGGTTGGTTTGGGTGAGCTGACAAGGTCTGTATGGACCTCATGTGTCCTCTCACCAGGCTTAAATACAATAAATAAATCTCAGTGGGTGGTGGTTTGACCCTCCTGGGTTGCTACGGCTGGGTTACCTTGAGGGATCATTTGGGGAGTCACAGTCCCTGGCCCCTGGCACAGAGGTTTGCTGTCCCCAGGGAAGCAGCTGCTTGCTCTGGGTCAGAGAAGAGCCCCCAAGCCTCCCTCCCCTCTGCACCAGGGGCTTCTGCCTCCCCGTGGGTCAGAGTGACTTGTGCCTCAGATCTTTGTCACGTAGTTGTTGGGGAACAGGCCCTGCTTGCCTCGTAGTCGACCCGTCCACCAGCCAGAAGGATCTGCGGGGAGACAACATGGCAACAGTGAAGCCAGCGGCTGTTCCGGACAAACGTGCCCTGCTCACAAGCTCACTACAATTGATCTGACTCCACTGGCGTTCTCTTTTCTTACTGGTTTTGTTTGAAACAGAAAAGAATGATGCAAAAGAATGATGCAGACACCCAGAGGAAACACTTGGATCCCCTTACAGAAAGAAGCTACCGCCCAGACCTGAGGTGGCAGCCTTCAGCTGTGGGCCCTGCAGGGTCTGCCCAGTCTTGGTGAGGCTGCCAGGAGCTTCAGTCACCTCAGCAGGAGTCTGCTCTGGAGCAGAGGCTGTCTGGGTGCTTTGGGGTCTGAGAGCTCCGGGATCCTGCTTCTTCTCCTTTGCCTTTCCCAGGTGCTACTCCCCCAGTCCGCAACTCACACTGAGGAATTAATCCTTACTTCCCAGTTAATCTTAGTCCCTTCACCAGGAATAACTATTTGGTGTTTATTCTTTCATACTGTTCTTGTGCAAGTAGAAGCACACACGTTAATTTTAAACATGAAAAAGGCTATCATCTGTATTACATTCTGCATCTTGCTTTTCAACACTTAGTAGATAAATTTTTCAATGTTTGAATCACCACTTTTTTAAATAGTCTCGCTGTATATTAGAATTCCCTTACTGGTGGACATTTATCCCCATTTATTATTGTGTTTTCAATAAACACACACACAACACACACACAATATCTGTGTCTACCTGCGAGTACTTCTATAGGATAGATTTCCTGGGCCAAAGAACACAGACTTTCTACATTACTCTTGCAAGAAAATATATTTTTTAACAGGCCGTGCTTTCAGAAGTACAAAAGCCTAAGCAGTATCACCTATTTCTTGTACTTCCTTTCAGAGATACTTCATATCTAGACAAGCAAGTATTTAATGACACTATATGTTCTGCACTTAACAAAACAGCAATGTAAATTAAGATCAATTCCTACCAGTAGATAAAGAATTTCCATCTTTTCTGCAGCTACTGTTCGTATCATTTGTCTATTTTTCTATCAGTTATTATTCCTATTGACAAGGAGTTCTTTATATATTAGTGAACTTTTCATGACTTACAAATATCCCTCCTCCAGTTTGTTACTCTTTCTTCTACTTTAAATCGTTACAGCAAATGACCTACTTTGGTTTCTTGTTTTCTTACCACTTTGAGAAATCCTTCTTCGCAATGATATTATTAAAAGAGAAATCTCTCTTTTATGACTTTAACGTTTATGTTATACATTTAAGTATTTATTTATTTGGGATTCACTTTGGTATAAGTGTTGAAATATAAATTCAAAGCGTTTAAATATGATTTTAAAACTTGAGTGTCTTATAAATTCCCTACCCAAAAGTCTATCATAGTCACTAACTGCATTTTCCTCGGAAATTACACTGACTACATACACTCCATTTGCTATGACAATATGCAGAAAGTTCTACACGCAACTCATGTGATGGTAAAACATGACCTGGATTTTATTTATGTCCCTTCCTCTGAGAGTATGAATACCCATGTTTTACAGCAAAAGTCGTGGGTTTGTCAGTGGTGATACTCAGGGATGCGCCTGATTGGCGGTGGGAGTGAGGCTTACATTATTTGGTCATTTTTAACTCTCTAAATGTTCCATCTCTGGTGTCTGAAATTCATTTATCTTTTTTTAAAAAATAATTTATTTATATATATTTCACATCATTTCAGTCCCTGGGGGTCACCCACCACCTCCCTTCCCTGCCCACTCCAGCTGGTTCCCACTCTCCCCTTGTGTAGTTTCATTTGGTTGACCATAAATTAGTGAAACCATTTGGTTTCTGTCCCTTTCTATCTGGCTCGTTTCTGCTAGAATGATTTCTTCTAGGTACATCCAGGTTTCCATAAATTCATCCAATTTGTCATTTTTAATTGATGAGTAATACTCCATTGTGTATATGTACCACATCTTTTTCATCCAGTCATCTGTTCTGGGGCATTTGGGTTGTTTCCATGTCCTTGCAATTATAAATAGTGCTGCAATAAACATCCAAGCACAGGTGTCCTTTTGTACCCACATTGAGGTCTCCTTTGGGTAGATTCCCAAAAGTGCGACTGCTGGGTCAAATGGTAGTTCCATTTTCATTAGTTTGAGGGTCCTCCACACTGCTTTCCATAGTGGCTGGACGAGTTTACATTCCCACCAGCAGTGTAAGAGTGTTCCTTTCTCTCCACATCCATGCCAGCATTTGTTGTTGCCTGTTATTTTTTGATATGGGTGAAATTCATTTGTTTCTATGGGTTGGATAAGGGATTGCAGACTGTATCCCATTTTAATCTATGCTGGTGCGACAGGTAAACTTTTGCTTTGTGTTGTATTGATGACAAGGGAGGCCTGCTTCTCCTTGGTTACTGTTGTCTACTTTGCACTGACTGTGTGTTATTCTTCAGACAGCGGAGTCATTTATGTGTGTAAAACATCTTATCCTAAGCCCTTTTTCTTTTGTTTGACTCTTCTCCCGGTACTCTTCACTGTGTGAAAGGTTTTAAAGCTAAGCTTTTTAATGAGGTGATGGTTTTGGGGTTTTATGACTTATTACATACAAAGACTTTTCGCATTCAAGGATTAATTTTCTAAGTTTCCTTCTAAGACTTTTCTCCCAGGACGAGCTTTATAATTTACATATTCTTAGAACTTTAATTCACCTGATATTTTGTAAGATAAAGATCTAACTTTTCAAAGTGAAAGGAACTGTGGTGGAGGACTGTGGGTGCTGTGGTTGTGGGAGAGCTACGGGAAGCATACCTGTGGGAAGTCTTATACTGTCAAAAAATTAACACAGATATAAAACAATGGTACTTACTTAAAAAACAAAAAAGTAAAATAGAAATTAATTGCTTCTCTTTTCCTCCTATTTAAATGCCACAATCATCCAGCATTAAATACCTATATTCACATGGTCTGTTTCTGGATTCTGTTCTGTCCCACTTAACTCAATGTTATTCCTGCGTGCACACCACATGTTTAAATTATATTGATAACTTGCAGCATGTTTTCATAACTTCTAGGGCTCTACATTTTATAAAATATATAATTGCTTTAATTATACTCAGTACAGTTCTGAAAATTTTGAAAATAATAGAAGACCCACTGGAAAATTCAACACTTAAAGACCACTTTGATATTTTCTATGTATATGTACATATGGATACACACACACATGTGGCTGTTTCATGTCTTTACAAAAGGGAGACTATAATCTATAAGCTATTTTCCTAGGAACATTTTTTCATATGAATAATTATACTGTGGTTTTGAGTCATTATCATAAAATATTTTTAGCTTCAAAGTTCACTGAATTGACATAGCAAAGCTTATTTAACCACTTATTTCCTCTCACTGATATTATGTCCTTTCTCATTTATTTGCTAAACAAAACCAGTGATAAAAATCTAGTTGTTGACCAAAAGTTGATATTCTCAGCACATTTTCACTCCTATACTTTCAAAGGATACTAAGTAGCATAAAATATTAACACCTGTGGAGAACAAGCTAGTGGAGGTAGAATAGTTTTAGAGGAGCCTGGTCAAGGCACTTAGAATTCTTCTGCGTGAGCTCATGTAATGAAGTAATCTGTTTAAAACACAACTCCTGGCAATGTACTTGGTCACTTCTCTCTGAAAACTAAACTAGTCAAGGACTGATGTTCATTCAGGTTGTCCTCCCTCTGCTCACAAGCCCTGGGTGACTGCCCCTAGTCTCCTCAAGACCTCTGGAGGCCGATGCTCAGGGCCTTCCATAACCAGACCAGTTCCAGCTTCAGTTTAGCTCCCATGAGAACTCCTAGGGATTCTTTCCTATGGCTGAGTATGAACCCCTTCTCCTAAAGCCACAGGTTCTTTTTAGCTTCCATGGCATCTTTCTCTCTTTTTGTTTTTTTTGTCCCTAGCCATCATCACCACAAATGCCATTACCTTCATTTTAACATTCTAAGTCATGAGTCATCTTATTTTATTATGCTTCTGTAAACACTAATGTTTGAGCATATATATTCCATTATAAGCTAACATCTTCTTAATGAATAAAGCATTCAGTCAAACCCACAGGTTACTTTTATAATGGATGACCTAGGTTGCCTCACTGTGTCACATTCTTTCTGCTTTCATTGTGAGGCAGCCATGACTTCCTGCATATCTACTAGAACAGTCCCTGTCAGGTCTAATCCACTCAGGGTACAATATGGTTTTGCTAGTTTAGGGATAAACCCATGATCAGTTTGCTTTGTTAAGAATGAAACCTAAGACTTTCAATTTATGGTTAAGAGAAGATGTTTCAGAGAACACGATTTTAGACATCGTTTGACCTGTCGGTCTGGAACTGTCACAGCCATTTTGCTACCATGAGAAAAAACAGGTGGAGAAAGGAGAAGAGAAACAAGAGGGAAGAGCTGAAAGGAGCATTATGAAAAGGAAGGTTTGGTCAAACTGAGCCTGAAGCCTGATCTACCTCTGCAAGTTTCAACCAGAAAAGCCGATCAATTCCGTTCCCGTTTAAACTGGCTTTTATAAGGACACCTGTGCCCGGATGTTTACTGCAGCACAATTTATAATTGCAAGGTCATGGAAACAACCTAAATGCCCCAAAACGGATG
>PVHY01023747.1:0-20547 GCA_004024945.1 Uropsilus gracilis
AGGCTGCGGCCAAAACCTCCATAGCCACGGCCCCTTCTTCCCGAGAGGCGGGAGCCCCACCCACTTTCTTGGGTTTTCTTGGCTCCCCTGTCCCCTCTCGAGGCCTCCCATGTGCCCTTTACTGCTGCTGAGGAGTCAGCTCCGAGCTTTCACTCTCAGAGAAGCGATTCGGGGCGCGGGGTGCAGAGGGGCTGTGGTGGTGGGGGGGGGCACACCCTGGAAATGAGGCCGAGGAGCTCCTCCCCTCCCACCTCAGGCCTCTCTAGCTTCTCCTCCCCAGTCGTGGGCTGTGCACCTCACAGCTCCGCCCACCTGAGCGCTGGCACTCCAGAGGGTAGATGCCAGGAGTGAGGGGTGGCGGGTGAGGCCTGACCTAAGGATGCCCAGATGCCCGGAGCTGGGAAGGCAGGTCCCGGGAGGAGGCGGGGAGTGACGCTGTGCTAGCCCTGGCCTGTGGCCGCATAGGCTGGCTTCTGCGAGCTGGAGACGGTCAGCTGTGGCTAGTTCTCAACTCCAACGGTCAGTGGTGCCAAGTTAGTGGCCAGGAGTTGACCGCGGTGGGAATAGCTGTTCCATGGGGACGGTCAGAGTGGACACTTAACTCACGATCAAGACACCGCTGATTACAGCAGAGAAGGGCCTCGTGGCAGACTGCCAGCCTCCGGGAGCAGGCGCGGTTGCTGGGACCGGCGCTCACCGGGCCCACAACCCACCTGCGCTGAGTGGACCACTAGTCGGGAGAGGGGCAGGGCCTGCACAGAGCTGGGCGCAGCTCGTCAGGAAGTCACAGGGAATGGGGGGCTGGTGACAGGGGCAGGGGAGACTTGTCAGAGAAGATGGGGCAGCTGGTGAAGAAGGGAAGACAGGCCTGTCTGGGCAGAGGTGAGCTTAGCATGCTCGGGACTGGGGGTAGCCTGAGTAGATGTAGCCTGGGGGGTGGGGATGATGGGGTGGGGAGGAGACAGGCCGGAAGGCTGAGTCTGTGTAGAGAGAGGTGGGGAGCAACAGGTTACTGGATGGGGGGGGCGGACGAGGGGCCGGGGACTCTTGGCAGCTGCTGCATTTGTCCAGGGCCCAACAGTGGAAGCTGTGGATCAGCCCCCAAGCTTGGGCTGCAGTGACTTGTGATCACAGCCCCGGTGCTGGCACCGCACTGGGACACAGCGGATCCTGTGGACGGCTGGATAAACCCCCTTTACTCCTGTTCTGAGTCTGCTCAGGCCTGGTGATACGTTCTAGGAAACCTGGCGCCAGGTGTGCGCATAGACAGGCCGCCCTGGATGTCTAGCTGCTCCCGTGGGGGCAGGGTTGGCCCGAGGGGCTGCGGGGTGGCAGGCTCCTGAGCCTCCAGGCCATGTCTGGGTCCCTGGAGCCCTCCCACTCTGGGTCCCTCTGGCACCTGCACGGAGGAGCGTGAGGCCCGCGCCTTGTTGAGCGTGCGCCGCCGCTCCCAGCGGTGGATGGAGTCCTGCACCTCCACGCTCAGCTGCCGCGTCACCGTGATCTTGTCGTAGTTCTTGATGTGCTCCAGGGCGCCGTAGGTGGTGGTCAGGTAGTAGGAGCCTGCAGGGTCAGAGCCTGTGTAAAGGCTGCGCTTGGACGGCCCCACCCCCTTGCACAAGCCCCACCCACCCTTGCAAAGCTCCACCCCTCGCACAAGCTCCACCCACCCTGCGTCTGAGCCCCGCCTCCGCCCGCTGTACACGCACTGGCACTGTCAAGCACGCAGTCTTGTCTGTGTGTACGGAGATCCTCTTCTAAAGCAGCTTTATTTTTATTTTTTATTTATTGTTTTTGAGACTAGGTCTTGCTTTGTTGCCCAGGGTACCACGGACTCAAGCGACCCCCAGCCTCAGCTTCCCAGTAGCTGGGATTACAGGCGCACGCCACCACACCCGGCTATTTTGGTGTTGCCCCGGGCGAGTCTGGAACCCACGGACTCAAGCGATTCCTAGCCTCAGCCTCATAAGCTGCGATTAAAGGCACGTGCCACCGTGCCCGTCTTCTAAAGCGGCTTTAAAAGATGTAAAGAACATTTTAACTGTGGTTACATAGTTACACAATTAAGAAATATTTAAAGTAAGTGAAAGATCGACAGGTTCATTTCTCATTTAAAAAAACCCTTTAGGGCCGGGCACGGTGGCTCGTGCCTGTAAGCTTCAGCCTATGAAGCAGCCGGGGCTAATAAGGATTGCGGTTCGAGTCCTGCCTGGGGCCTGTGGCAAGACCTAGTTCCAGAAAAATAGCTGGGCGTGGTGGCGCGTGCCTGTCATCCCAGCTACCTGGGAAGCTGAGGCTGGGGATTGCTTGAGTCCGTGGTACCCCGGGCAATGTGAGCCTGCGGTTCCACAGGCAAAAATAGCATGACCTAGTCTCAAAAAAAAAAAAAACAAAAAACCCCTTTAATTAATTCACATGAATTTTTAATGTCGGGTGTTTTCTGAAGTAACTTAAGCTTTGAGAAACTGAGGGCCTGGCTGCCTGTGTGGACATCCTCCCCTTGCAGGCCCCTCTCCCTGGCCCTTTCTGAGTGACTTCCCACATGGCGTCACTATGCTAATGACCCACCCAAATCCCATCTTCTCCTCCCTGAATAGCCAAACTCTACCTTCTGGGGGTCGGTGGTGTAACCCAGGCTGTGAGGCAAAGCGGATGTTACGTTTGGCACCCCCTGGAGAGGGCACAGGTGAGGAAGTAGCTAGCGAAGGGACAAGCCAGTAGAAGGGGAGAGAAGGGTACAGTGGGGGTGGACACTGATATAAGGGTAGAGGGGCTGCAGAAGTTTCCTGCAGCACAACCATTCTGGGCTTCTGGCCCAAAGGGGCCCATTCTGCGGTTGGCAACCCTGAAGGTCATCTACCCAGGTTCAGAGGCCTGGGATTGGCGTGCGGTGAATACTGCTGAAAACTGAAGCTGGATGTCCCAGAGAGAAGAGGTGAACCTGCTAGAAACGGAGTCTGTGGACCTCCCAGAGAGGGAAGAGGTGAAAGCTGTTGGAGGCACCATCGTGGCCTTTTGGTCGGGATACTCGTCTTAGGTATTTGCTGGTGCAAAGAAACCATTCTGCAACCTTGGCCTTTTGTTGGAATATTTATTCCAGGTCTGGTGTGGTGGGAAAACGCCATCTTGGAGGCCTTCTGTTTAGGACTTCAGAACACGAGAGAATAACTGGGGTAAGATAATTGGCCACTTGTGGCCTCAGTGACTCTCTCTGGTTCCTTGTCTGTTCAATAAATCTCATTATTATTCCCTGAACCTGAGTGGTCTTGCGATTGTGTGTGTGGGTGGAAGAACCCAGACAGCGATTGGCTATTAGCAGGTATTCTCTTTGATCAGTTTGTAGCATCCTGTTATCACCTGGTTTTAATGGGGGTGTGAGGAGGGAGTAACACAAGACACCCTTTAGCTATGGTACATGGCAGGAGCCGGGTTCTGAGTAGATATAAGTGGAGGTCCCTTATATTAAAAGGAATGCCCTTTGAAAGGGACACTCAGCCAGTCTATCCCTTTGGAGTTTTGCCCAGCCCCACCTCCAACCTGCTTGGAACACAGAGGTGAGCTGGGAGTAACAGCAGCTCTCTTGTGAGCAGAGGTAACAAGCACAAAGAATGATGGGAGGAACTGGGTCCATAATTTTCCAACAGCAGGGCTAAAACAGCTATCGCCATCAGTGCTTATCCTGGGACTTCTTGGTGCAAGAGACATACCTGCCCCCACTCTGCTTAAACAATGATCATTTACCTGCAGCCCAAAGTATTCCCAACCTCTCCACTGGAAGAAGTTGTCTACTAGACCTACAAATCTTAGTTCTGGGCAAAGTACACACCCTAGCCAAGGTGGGTGGGGCGTAAGAGAGAGGGGTCTCTAGCCACAGAACCACTCACAGCATGTAGACAGCAGTGTGGAAGGATGGTTGTTTTTTTGTTTTAGATAAATATGTTGAGATTAAGGTGGAGCTTAAAAGAAGACCCACTAAACTAGTCCTGTGTCTTCCTTTCCTGCTCGGCTCAAAGCCCAGAATTTCCAGGGAGCCCTCCGGGTGCTTCCACTGGCTGCCTGAGGGCAGGTGGTCTCTCTGGGTGCCCCATGCTGTTTCCCACTGTGGTCCTGTGTCCCTGACTGGCCATGGAGTACAGCGTGCAGGATGATGTTCATATCTGGAGTCAGAGAGCAGGGGTAGGTCTTGCCCCTGAGCAGCAGCTGTGTGATATCTGGTGAGTTACTGTCCTCCCTGCCTCAGTTTCCTCATCTGCTACTCCACCTCCTCCCCCCTCCCCCATGTCCCCATGTTGTCATGAAAAGCCAAGAGACAATCACCATCATATGTGTTGCTTAGTACCTTGTCAGTGACCTTTGGTGGTTAGGTGACCCAGGGGAGGTGCTCTGGATGCCCCCCACATTCTCTAGTGAAGGGGAAAAGCCCCACCCCCCAAACTGACTCCCCCCAGCTCCAACCCTAATGCCTCAACTCCTGTGGCCCACCCCCTCCCACATCTTGTGTCCCCAGGACTGGGTCATGCAGTGCCTGATGTGACCGTTAGGTGGCAGGCGATCCCTCTTATGGCCAGTATGGGAGTCTGTTCCTCTCTGGTGGGAGAAAACTCACTGCCTTTATTGAGCTCTCAACCCTGCAGAGCCAGCTGTCAGCTGAGGAGGGAGGGGATGTGGGTACAGGAGCCCATGAGGATGCTTCTCAGGAGCTTGTCCTAGGAAATGGGGAGCTCAGGAAGCCTGCCCTACTTAGCACCTGGGTGGAGCCTCCTTCCCTCCCACTTCCTGGGATTCTTTCCCTCTCAAGTCAGCGGGGCTTGTGGGAGACAGGTGCATGTTGCCTCTGCCACCCCCTCAGCCTTGTGGTACTTCTGTGGACAGACCCAGGGAGGCTTGAGGTGGAGACGACCCCAAAGTCTGGGGCTCAGCATGAGCATCTCATGGGGCTGTCAGCCTTGCCTGTCTTGTCCTGTACTGAAGGCACAGGGCCTGGGACAACAGAAGGACTCACAGAGCAGCAGCTTGGTCAGTAGATGCTTGGGGGAGGTGGGTGGGTGGAGGGGTGGAGGGGTGGAGGGGCAGATTTAAGAATGTGTGGGTAGATGGATGGGTGGATAAGTGACAGGTAGCCGGGCAGACAGAAGAGTGAATACTTAGGTGGATGGATAGGTAGGTGGGCAGCAATGTGAGTATAGATAGGTGAGTGGATGGATGGGTGGGTGACTGAGTGGGTGAACAGATGGGTGGGTGAATGGAAGGAAGGATGGATGGATAGGTGGGTGGGTATGTAGACAGAGGGGTGCATGCATAAATAGCTGACTGGGTGGATGGATGGAGAGGTGGGTGGGTGGATGGGTGGATGATGGGTGGATGGACAGATGGGTGGGTGGGTGGCTAGCTGGATGGCTGGAATGGGTGCATAGTCGGACAGGTGGATGGATGTACTAGGGAGCAGTCAGTTGATGTCCATGGAACTCCTGCACCCCCAACTGCAGCACAACTTTAACTAAAGGGCCCAGAAACAGCTTCGGAGCTCCCAGGGCTCAAGGCAGCACACAGATGGTAGCAAACTCCAAGGCTTTCATTGCCTCCTGGAGCTTCCAGAGCACACATCCATATCATACTACACCCTCGCCCCTCCCCCCCTGCACCGCCCACTAGACCGATACAAGCTAAACATGCAAACAGATGCAAAGAGGATCGGCTTATGTCAGGAACCACAAAGCCCAAAGGGGACACTGGGGCCTGAGAATTTCTCTCCATCCCTCGAGGCTGATGTCTCAGAGGTCACCACAGCGCTCCCTCAGAACCATACCCGACTGGGCCGTACCCGGCTGGGCTGCACCCTGGGGATTCTTGGTGGAGGGCTGGCTGCAGCAAAGAGGGTGGGAGGAAGTGGTAGGAAGGACGAAAGAGGAAGGGAAACAGGGTGGGTGGCACAGAACACACCCATTGCGTCATCTTATCAGGGAGCGCAGGACCCTTGGACCACAGTGTTTAACCTGGCCAGGGCTGGGGGAGCTGCCCGCCACTGAGCCGCCAGCAGCTGCTGTTCCCTCTGTGAAGGATGCTGTTCCCTTTATCACACTGGCTCCAGCTCCTCTTCTGGTGCTCACCTCAGGCAGGTGCTCCCTCCTCCAGGAAGGCGCCCTCGGTGGCACAGCCTGGATCCTGGGCTCCCATACCTTCCGGCCTGCCACCACCCCAGCACTTGTCAAACACTGGTGACCTGGTTTCCACACTGGCCCGGCTCCCGGATTAGTTTATGAGGCCCCCCAGGGGGGTGATGGCCTCGACAGGCCTGGGGTGTGACTCACCCTCCCCCAGCTGCAGGGCGGGGTCCATGAGCTCCATCATGTACTCCACGTTGAGGAGCATCTCGGCCAGGTTGCTGCGCGCCAGCACATACATGAGCACAGGCAGGAAGTCATCTGCCCCATAGGGCTTTCCTGGGGGGAAGAGGTGGAAGGTGGTGAGTGTGGGAGTCCGAGCCGAGTCCGAGTCTCTCCTTGGGCGCGGTCCCCACCCTGGGGGAAGAAAACAGTGGTGAGCAGGGTGGGGGGGTGGGGGGGAATCTTTCTGCTTTCGCCTGACTCCAGGACAGGGTGACCCCCCTGTTCAGCCTTCTCTGGAGGCTGGAGACACAGTTGGGGTTCAGCCCCAAGGAACTGAGAGAGGCATCTCTGTGCAGTGAGGGGGGCCCAGCCCTCTCCCTCCCCTATCTCCTCCCCCCCACTCCAGTCTCTCCCCCTCACCCCCCCTTTGGTGCTTGACAAGCCGGTTTCCCATCACACAGACACACCCAGAGGCAGCTGTGTAATGCGGGGTCCCCTGGGCGCCCCTGCACCTTGGGCCTTGCGTCTCCCTCTCCACCTTCCTGCACCGGCACCGGGTCCCACACCTTCCTCCTTGACCCTGGGTGCCCCACGGCCGCGCAGTGCCTGTCCCGGGGGCTTCTTCTAAAATGAAATCGTTCTGCGGGGAGCACGAGGCTGCTACTCCCTGGGTGCGGGGTGTGCCCCGGATCAGCGGCCCCACAATCTCCATGGAGACAGTGAGCCTCCCGGGGGGAGGTGCAAGGGGGTCTCTAAGAGGGAACCAAGGGCCAGCAGGCTGCACAAAACCTAAGCTGGGGCCCGGAGGAAAGTATCCCAGTAGGGGCGGCCCAGGACTCCCTCCAGCTTCGAGCCAAGTAGGAAAAGCATAGGACCGGGGTGGTCGCTCATGAACCGGGTGCTCGAACAGGCTCCAGTATGTATCCTTGGCCCTGGCGGATGGAGCTGATAGCAGCGGCCCATCTTCCCTTTGGTATTGCCAGTCATCAGAAAGAATGTTTGTCCTAACTTTTATCGCTGCAGCAACATGCACAACCTCCAAGAGGCAGAGACAACAGAAAGCACAAAGCTGCGAGTGAGCCATCTGGTCTACCCAACAAGGGTGCACTGTTTATCTTATAGTCAAAAGGACCACCTTGTACATATTATGTGACTCCATCTCCATGAAATGCCCATAGGGAGCGAAAACAGGGGCGTGGGTGCCCCATCCTGGGGGGGAGGAGGGAACTGGAGTGACTTTAGTGGGTACAGAGTTCCTTCTGCAGCAATATTCTGGGGTAAAAGTCATGTTGGCCACAGGGTTTTGTGAATCTACTAAAACAACTGAAGTTTTATTTAAAGTGCATGCACACATCATTTAGTGTCTGGCCTATATATACATATGTATGCAGCATGCAGATAATGTACTTTTATAGATTTATGCTGGTTACTGGTTTGGGGGCATCCCCTTAAGTTTTGCATCTGAGGCAAGTGTCTCACCCCACCCAACTCTGGGCCCTGCAGGTGGTGCTAAGGGCAATGGCTGGCATGGATGTGCTGGGTGAAAGGCAGCAATAACCAGTGAGCAGTGGTGTGGGGCTTTGCATACAGAGAGACACAGGAAGAGAGTTAGTGCTGGTCCCTGCCTTCAGGACCCCTCTTAGCCAAGGACATGGCCATGCCAGTGACTGCTTTGGGGCCATGCACAAATCTTCAAGGAAGCCTGGTTCCCCTTGGCTCTCAGCCTTGATCTAGTCCAGACAGAGTGCCAGAGGCAACCCGCTGCTCCTCCTTCCTCATGATCTATTCTCAGAGCTGACTTTCAGCTACAACAAAGCCAAAATAAAGAAAACATTTCCCCGCCTCCCTTGCAGCTAGGTGCGCCAGAGAGCTGAGTTCTGACTGTGGGAGTTGAGGCAGGAAGAGGCAGAGAACTAGTGTGTTCAGCTTCCAGGTTAAAGGGGAGGAGTAGGCAGATGGAGTAAACACTGAGGAAGGTGGAGCAATGAAAGATGGGAGTCTGGGTCCCTGGTGACCTGGCAGGAGAGAGGTGTCACACCAGCATGCACTGGTGTGTGGAGCAAAATACATTGCTTTAAATCAGTGGTGTGTGTGTGTTAACAGCTTCTAAGCTATACGCTGACTTCTACAACTGTGTCCTACTTGTCCCAGTGGGATGCGCCCCCAATCAATGGTCAGAGGAGCGAGGCCTGGGCACACTTGCTACTTAATCAGGCCATTAACCTAATGCCAGCCTTAGTAACCACCCTCTGCCCAGGCAATAAGATTTGCCTTTGCCTTTTCTGGATTCTGATAGGGAATATAAATGGAAGGAAGGATGTGGAAGTCTTTTTTTTCCTTTTTAAGAGACTAGGTCTTACTATGTTGCCCGGGGTTGTCTCAAACCCACAGACTCAAGTGATTCCTAGCCTCAGCCTCCCAGATAGCTGGGATTACAGGCATGTACCACCGTGCCCATCTTGGAAGAGTCTTGAAAAGAGGCTGGAACTCAGTGTTGAACCCAACAGCTCCCCACCCAGAGACTTCTGCTCCCCCCTGCCCACACATGGACAGCCAGCACCCTCTGGGGTGCAGGGCCATACCCCAAGGAGGGGCCTGGGCACTGCCCAGGAGGGCTTGCAGTGGACATGCCTGTCTCCACAGCCCACGCTTCGTGGGTGAAGGCCAGGCCCATGATCCCCCCGCCTTCTCTGTGGTTCCCAAGGTGCAGCTGGCCTGAGGAGGCCTCCGGGAGTCCAACAAACACCCCCTTCTGCACACACACGGCCTCCTTTGGTCTCCGGGAGCAGCCTGCCTCCCGGGCCACATCTGCAAGATGGAGCCTGTCCCCACCCCAGCAACCCGCAGGGCTGGCAAGAGGAGGAAGAGCCCGAATGTGATTCAGAACCAGCAAAGGACCATGGAAAGCAAGCTTTTCCGACAGCTATGTTCTGCCCTCTCCCAGGGCCTTGCTCTTTCCACCTGTGACGTGACCGGCCAAAGGGCAAAGCCAGGGTACAGTCCCCCGCTGTGCAGCTTGGGAGGGTGCTGCATTTGAGCCCACCTTCTCAGTCATGAGCCGGCAGACACAGACCAGGCCTCGCCTGGGCTCTGGTGGGAAGTCTGCGAGATGGTTCAGGTGAGGCTCCCACTGGCACCCACTGAAAAAGAGGCCCCTTTCCCTGCTCCAGGCTGTGTTCAGAGGCACGTTGGGTATTTGTTTCAGGTTCCTGCCCCAGCTCCTTGGTTCTCTTCGCACTGTGTTCACAGCAGGGCTCCCACAGTCTGTACCCCCAGTACACAGAGCATGCTAGTACACAGAGCTTGCAGGAAGTGTGCGGGGCAGGATGGGTGGATGGGGGGTGGGTGGAGGGGAGGATGGATGGATGGAAGATCAATGGATAGAGGCCTCCCCCAGGCCTGTGGCGCGAGTGTGTGATTCTCTTTTGTAAGTATTATCTTGATGGATTCCTAAACATGCCTGCGAGGCAAGCTGAATTCACCATGTCTGCTTCATAGATGAAAAGCGAGCCCCAGGGAATTGTCTGAGGACCTGTGGCAGAAGTATGGAGAACTGGGACTTGAATCCAGCTTTTTCCTACCATCCATCTTCCTGCCATGCTAATACTCCAAGTTCCACCTCCTCCACAAAGTCCTCCAGGACTGCCCCTGTGATGGGCGCTTATTCTACACTCCGCTGTTCACCTTTCAACTCAGAATGAGAGTCCACCTCCACCACGCCTGGGCCTCCCCGACTCCACAGGCAGTTTCACTGTCTCGCATGCAGTTCTCTCTCCCTGGGGACCCTCGCGACCTTTCCCTTATCTCAGCTGCTCCTTGTCTTCTCCCACATCCTCAAGCACAGCTGGGTTGTTCCTCGCTTGACCTTTTCAGCACCTGCTCTTTCCTGTCAATTCTCTGAGGTCAGGATGGGGGCAAGTGACTTAACCTCTCTGAGGCTGCCTTTCCAGTCCTGGGGGGAAGTGGCGGGGGGAGGCTTGGAACATCGCTGATCACAGACAGAGCCAGGCCCATGTGCGTGGGCACCCCTCTGCCTTGCCCAGGGTTGGGTCAGGGTCAAGGATACCAGCGGCTGCTACGATCAGTAGACAGTGGGATGCTGGGAAATACTGAACAGCTGACTCTCTGATGGAAAAAGGAAGCTGTTTCCAGGGTACAAATACTTCCATTTCAAGCCACCAACGTGAGCACAGAGTGGGGAGCAGATGCACCCATCAGCTCTCGTGAGATGGCATGAGCTGCGCTGGCACACCAATGGCCTTGGGTTCAAGTCTGATCTCCTGAGGAAAGTGAAGCTCAGAGATGGGAGACACTAGCTCCCACTCCTGACGGTCAGTAGTGGAACCGGGACCTGAAGTTGGGCCTTTCTCTCCGGACATGGCGGGAAATGCCCACATGGGCCCTCTGACCTGGTGGTTCACTGCGGACAAACACACGCTTCCAGCACCGCCCTGCTCCGGTAGCTGCTCCTGCCCGTTGAAGTCTATCTCCCCAGGCTCAGGGCACTGCCACACACATGGCGGGACTGTGTTCACAGTGCTATTGGGATACTGGGCACTGCTGTGCCCAGACACCTGCGGGTACTGGACAAGAGGTCAAGTCCATGTGCCATGTCTCTAGTGCCCCCTGGCCGCAGTCTGCTGTTTTGGGATGCCTGCTTAGTTTGCTGCTGAGTCACACCTGCTTTCCAGGTGTAGGCAGGCTGGGCGTGGGGGCAGGAGCTGACCACATTTTGGGGAGCTGGCTAAGGGTTCTTAGGCCTGTTTCATGGGCTGGGAGATTTTGGAGATCAAAGGCTCTCTCAGAGGGAAAACAGCTGAAGAGGCTCAGCCAGTCGGCAGCCTGCCAGGCACACTGGGGCAGGAAGCTTTGCCTCTGAACTAGCTGTGCGACCTGGGGCCACTCACCGAGCCTCTCTGAGCCTGTTTTGTCACCTGAAAGCTGGGGATGATCACGACACTCCCCCAGTCCGTCAGGCAGGGCCTCAGTGAGCATCGGCTTGAACACAAGGCTGTCTTCTAGAAAGCATTATGTAAATGTGGGGTTGACAAGTTGTTCCATAAAGAGGTTGCCAGTAAATGTTTTTAGTTCCGTGGGCCACGCCATCTCTAGCCAACCAATGAACTCAGCTGTTGCCACAAAAGCAGCTGGAGAACCTGCACCCCTGGCTGTTTCAATAAAAGCTAATGACAGGTGCCAGTCCGAGCTGGCCTGTGGGCAGCCCTCTAGACTTGTCATCTTAGCATAACCGCCCTCCAGCTCTGTGGCTGGAGCTCCTACTGAAAGTGAGAAGCTGATGCAAGGGTCCTAGGGCAGCAGCAGGCTGAGCACTGGCCCCTCGACCAGGATCCCCAATGCCACTTCTGCCAGCAGGTCTGAACCAAAGACCCTTCTCCCCCCCTACCCCGCTCCCCACCAGCTAGGTCCCCTGGCCTCAGAGTGGGTTTCCCTGGCCCCAGCATGCAGAATGGAAACACAAACATAAGTCAACTCAGAGAGGCCTCCCTGGACCTCCCACCCAGAAGAGTGAAGCCCTTTGATGCACCCCTCACCCGGTTTATTTTGTATTTGTTTCCTTATTTATTACTTGTTCTGCAGCCATCCCAGTCCAGGCAGGTTCATCATTGCTTCTAGCAACTGAAGATGAATGTTGGAGCCTTGGGTGGAGTTGACAGCTTCGTGCCCTCAGGGCCCAGGAGGGGGGAGGCTGGGCCAGTTGTTTGGCCACCAGGAAGGCAGGCAGCAGGGGCAGGGGGGCTGGGAGGCAGGGGAGCCCCCAGCTCCCCCTGGAATCTTTATGTTCTTAGTCTGGGCTCTCTCTCAGGTTCCTTTTGTGTTCTTGCTCTCTCCTTCCCGGCACTTGCCCTGATACCCTTTGAGGGTGATTCTGCCTCTTTATCACCTCCTCCCAGGCCCAGGTGAGTGCACTCACGCATGCGCACAGTCATGGGAAGGATGACAGGCCTATACAGTCATGGGAAGGATGCAACACCACAGGTGCTGGTCAATGGCACAACAGGTTAATGGCAGAAGGGCAAAATCCTGATCATTCACCTACCCTACACTCCCCCACACGAATTATCCACTTTCTGAGAGCAGGGACTTGGCATCACTCACTCTTCAGACCCAACACCTCCAGGTCTCTGGCCTGTAGGGGTGGGTTTATTACATATGTTTGCTGAATGCATGCATGACTGTCACATGGTACTGTACAGGCCCCTGTTCACTGAGTGCGTTGTGACAGTGGGTTTTCCTGTCAGCACTGATATGGATGATCCCTGTTTGTCGGAGAGCTGAAGAGTACAGTTATTTCATAAAAACATAGATGGCAGGAGGCTGTGTGCCTCAGAACAAGGGGTTTTAAATGTCCTTTGCAGTGGAAGCATCTGGGTAAAGGGCGTTTGATACAGACGTGACTTTTCTGTTGGCTTCAGAGCGGGGTGGGCCAGGCTGGCTGCTGTCTCCCTCCCCCTTCCAAAGGGACCCCTGGCTATGCCTGTGGTCCCGAAGGTCCACCAGACCCAGCCTGGTCTAGTCAGAACCCTCCGCTGCACAAGGAAAGAGCCGGAGCCGAGGATGGAGCTATGACGTGTCAGAGGTTCCCTGTACTCTGCGGCTGATGTGATGTAAGGCACCAGGCCCCTCTTTCCACTGAACTCCCCTATATGGCTGTTTGTGCTTTCTGCAGTTCTGCATATAGCTCATTTCTGCTTTGAGTCACCGCACGTCCCTGAGGAAATCACGCCTGCTCCCAGGGTTCCTCTTCGGACAGAAACCCGCCCACCAGCCACGCCGGCCATGGGCTTGGAGGCCAGAAATTAAAAGTTCCAGTCCGGCTTGAAAAAGGCAAGAGGTCATTTGTGGCTCAGGCCTGAGTTCTCAAAGGTCAGCTCTGACCCACAACACTGTCCCTTGGGGCAGGGGACACGGGGGCTCAGTAGAGCACTTGAACCCAAGTCCAAGGCCTAGGGCTCACCAGCTCAGGGGTGACCTGGTGACTGCCAAGCCTCAGTTTCCTTCACTAACTTGGCTAACCAGTGTCACCACCTCATGGGGGTGACAGGGATTCAGCAACAGGACAGACTGCTGTGACTGACGCAGGGCCCACTAGGTTCCTGGTATGTGAGGAATGTTAGACATGGTTAGAGACAGGGTGACATGTCTTGTAACCCTTAAAACAGGGTCTCCTGGAGGATGAAACCGCATCTCTGCTGTGGATGGCCAAAGTAAGACGGCTTCCCTTTCAGACCTGGCCCACACGTGCCCCATCCGCCCTCTCTCCCCTGGAGGGCAATGCCCCGGGTTGTCTAGAAAGCTCCTAGCAGCCTGGATCCCAGAATGACGGCATGGAGCAGAGTCCCCTCCACACCCCCAATTTGATTTCACCAAACATGAGTGAGAAAGAAACTTGTCAAGGTTTCTTTCAAGACAAAGAAACTTATCTATCTAGGGTCAACTGAGCTTCTCTGTCGATTCCAAGAAGACCAGAAAGTGACCAAAAAGACATCAGCCTTTTCAGCAAACACCAGCGCCTTTCGACATTGGAAATCAGTTAAGATTTTTAAAAGCCACAGGTGAACATCCCCTGATCCTCCCTCCCCGACTGTCACCTTGTCTGTTGTTCCCTTTCCCAGGGTCTCTGGAGAGTTCCCGCCTCCACCTGACCCCCCTCCGGTGCCCCCATTTGGACCAGTTGCAGGTTCTGAGCGGGTTGAGTGGTCTCTGCCAGGAGGTGGGTGGGAGAGCCTCAGGGACTCTGGGGCTGAGTCTAGCCCTCTGGCCCCCACATCCTGGAATTTAAGAGTCAGTGGGGATCAGACTGAAAACGCACAACCTCAATCTCATTGTGAGGAAACATCTGACAAACACGAAAAGAGGAACTTTCACGACAAAGGCAAAAAGGTGGGGGAGGTGAGGAGGGAAACCTGGATTCCTTAGCAAGATCAACGTCCTAAAAGACAAAGAAAGGCTTCGGAACCGCTTCAGATTAAAGGGGGCAAAGACCCTGGGCAAGGAAAGCAGTGCCTTCCCTGTGGGGCCCTGGGCCGGAGGAGGTTGGCCGGGAGGCCCTTGTTCTGTGGTGAGCTCCGTCAAGTGTCTGTCTGCAGAGCGGGCACCTTGCTGGTGACTGATCTCCCATCTTAGAAAAAGTGTTGAGGGGTCAGGGGCCGAGAGGTATATAACTTCTCACAGGCTTCAGAAACGAGAAGATGTTTGCAGAGAGAGCTTGAGGCGTGCTGACAATGAAGTAAACGGGAGAAGCTGCTCACAAGCCACAAGCACAATGCGGATGTTCCTCTTTGCTGCTTCTATTCTAGAAACTTTTGAAATCTGAACTCATTTCCGAAAGGCTCCCCCTAATTTAGCGGCACTGTTTATTTCACATAAAAGGCCACATGGAACTCCGTGGGTAAAGCAGAGACAGGCAGGCTTGTCCCAGGTGAAGCCAAGGTGGGCCCGGCCTACCTGTGACCTTTGGTGGCCCCTGGGGTGCTCTGCGGAACCCAGTTTGGGAACCGCTGAGTCAGTTCAGCGGCCATGTTTCTGGCCACACGCTGGGGAGGCAGCCACCCCTGCAGTGAAGTGTCTAGTGAGCAGTGACATACATATTTGATGGGTTTGAGCCCCGCAGTCACCCTGAGGGAGGACGTCCTCGCCCTGTTTTCTAAGTGAGAACTGCAAGGTTCCGGAAGGTAAGCACCTCCGCAAGCGCCTACACAGGCAGGAGATTTCTGCGTATTCTGCTTGGCTTCCCCAGCAGCATCCCTCGCTCCCCACTTAGGCACATGCAGAGCCTCCGAGAGGCCTGTCTGAGGCGACAGCACCGAAGCTGGGCTTCAAAGCTGGGTCCTAGAAGGAGCCCCAAAGCCTGGAACCTGCTTTGTCTCAGCAGAGAAGCTGAGGTCCTAGAGGTGCAGGCCCTGCTGGCCTCGGGCTCCCCGTCCAGTGCTCAGCAGCTCACCCGCCGGTGGGACAGAGGCATCACAGTCTCTCCAGGTGAGATTTCCTTGTGGGAGTCTCCCTGGGAGCCTCCCCTAGCCAGCTCCCTGGGCTGGCAGCCTCAGCAAGGGGTGGGGCGGGGCTGGCTTCCAAACAGCCCAGGACACAGCCTTCCTGCCTGGAGCGGGGAACAATGACCCCCTTGTCGGGCTCTGTCTTCACTGTGTGCCTGGCCATGACCTCCTAAGCGATGGCTTTTCTTGCCTTGCCGTCTCCCCTCAAACCAAGCCATTCCCTCCCCCAGCCCCTGCTCACCGGTAAGGTTTTAGCAAACGATTCTTTGTCAGCAACACGTCAGTGCTGGGCCCTCACTGGTCGCTGCTGGGAGCCTGGGCGTGTGGAAGAATTCCAGGAAACCCAAGGCTCCTGAGAGCCTGGCCTGTGCTGACTGCGGGACTGTTCTTCTCGGCCTTGCGGTCCTTTCCGATACCGTCTCAGCCTCTGGCTGCCTTGACCCTGACCTGTTGTGGCTCCGGGAGAAACGACTCCCCTCTGGAGTCACAGACAGATCCATGCAGGTCCACAGCAGGGGAGGGGGCTGGGCTGGGTACAGACTGCAGGCCCCACCTCCATCCCAGCCTCTCCAGCTGAGGACTGTGTCCTCCTAACAAGGGGAAACTGAGGCTCAGTAACCTGAACACATAACACAGCTGGGAAGGACAACCCACAAGGAGGTGACTGCCAGGGCTTCAGCTGGAACAGAAAGGAGCTCTGCTGAGTTCCTCTGAGACCCCAGTGCCAGCCCCTCTGTCCTCTCTCCCCAGCTGTCACCTTGCTTTCTCAGTTTACTGTTGCTCTGCCTTCTCACCTGCAAGACACCCTGGCTTGCCCCCTCCCTGCTGCTGTCAGTCTGGGGCAGCCTCGCGGTGAGAGGGTCTGAGAACATTCTAGGCTTTTTGCCTGCCAGGCTTTGCCAGTCTGAGACGGAGACTTAATCCCCTACCGCTGGTGGGAGGTGTGCTGGACACTTTCCCAGGACTCCCTACGCCTGAACTGGCCAAGCTCGGAGCTCAGGGTTCTGCAGACTCCTCAGCGACTCCCCATCTGACTTCATTGGGATTTTCAGGAGGTTACTCAGTTGTGAAGGTCACATCCTGGGGCTGTTCTGCGGACCCCAAACTGCACAGGATACTGGACCTCAAAGTCTAACGTTTAACTTTGAAAGCATGAAAACACCCCCACTTCAACATCCCGTCTCCACCACTGTCCTCTCTCACAGGGTTAGTGTAGTTTGAACTCAGTATGTCAGTGTCTGCCTCCAAGGGAGATACTCACTCTGGCAAATAGCCCCAGGACACAAATCAGCTTAATTCAAAAGAGTGACTCAGGCGAGGGGTCCATTCCAGACCTAAGAGCTTCTCTAGGCTGAGAGGAATCTGCATTCAAGTCACACACTAACTACAGCTCGCTGTTGGCCTCTGGGAAAAACCTACTTCAACATTGCGTCTGCCCTTCTCCAAGGTGGATGGAGAACCAAGCACCATTGTTTGCCTTGAGGCATTTCACATATGCTGCTTCCAGGACTCATGAGTGACTGAATCATTAGGGGGTATTAGCTTTTGCTCTCTGAAAAGCAGCTACCTCAAGTGAGGAAGGAAACTGGGCCTAATGGGTTTAATGAACTAATTCAAGGTGATACAGGTACTAAGTTGCAGACAAGGAATTTGAAGTCAGGTCTGTGTGTCTACAGGACTAACAATCCTTCCACTCCATACCAGGGTTGCCATGTACCATTACCCAGGCTGCTTCTGCACAAGGGTGTTTAGCTAAAGGGGATGAGACCCAGCCAGCGGGTGCATAGGGTGTGCACCACAGTGCAGAGATGCTTGTTGATGTCTGCTTGGCAAACTGATTAGAAAGGGTGCCAGTGATCCCCCTTCTCTGTCTGCACCTCTGGCAATGTGACTTAGCTGCTCTTTCCTTTTTTTTTTTTTTTTTTTTTTTTTTTTTTTTGAGACTAGGTCTTGCTATTTTTGCCCGTGGAACTGCACTGCAGGTTCTTGTTGCCTGGGATACCACGGACTCAAGCAACCCCCAGCCTCAGCTTCCCAGGCAGCTGGGATTACAGGCGCACGCCACCATGCCCAGCTATTTTTTTGGAACTAGGTCTCGCTGTGGGCCCCAGGTGGGACTCGAACCACAATCCCTAGCCCCGGCCACTTCATAGGCTGAAGCTTACAGGCACGAGCCACCGTGCCCAGCCTGCTGCTCTTTCCTTTAAGAAAGGACATCTAATTCCTCACTCCTCAAATCAGGATGGTCTTGCAACTAAACAAGTTGTGACACGTGAGACTGGCATTGTGCCAGCTCAAGTCCAAGCCCCTGAGAGCCCTCATGGGCTCTCTTTGCTCTCCGAGTCCCCAGCTGCTGCCATGGACACATGCTCAGGCTAGCCTGGACTGGTTACCCTCATCCCAGACCCATTCACAGCCACTCAGCCACCCAGTACATGAGCAAGGCTGTCCTAGGCCAGCCAACCGCCTAATAGCCCACTCCAGCCAGACATGGCTCAGGTACACATGCCCCAGATCACTGGTGAGAAGGAACAGGTGCCAAATGACGGAAGGGGCTAGGGTGGACCGAATCATGTTCCCCCCATTCGTATGTTGAGGTCCTAACCTCTAGCATCTCAGAATATGACTTTGGAAAGGGGATCCTTGCCCTGTTGATATAGTTGGCCAATATAGAGGGCATGTTGAAGCAGGCGTGGCCCTTCTCCGAGGTGATGGGTGTCCTCATAAAAAGGGTGAACGTGGGTACCACAGAAGGCAGGTAAAGATGGGAGTGGCGCTGCCAGGAACAACTAGCAGTGGGGAGAAAGTTCTGGAACATACCCTTCCTAGCCTGCAGAGTGTGATCCTGCCCACACCTTGATTGCAACGATCAGGTCTGCAGTGTGAGCTGACGCTTCTCATCATCTGAGCACCCAGCTTGCTCTGCTTCGTTTGAGCTGACCTAGGATACGAATGTAGCCCCTCTTCCTGATTCCCATGAGGCACAGCCTGCTTGGCTTCCTCACCTGCCCCAGGGGGGCAGCCAACTGTGGCCCTTCTCCCGGTCTCTCAGCAGCCCCACCTGGCCCAGTCCTGCCCCCCCAACAGGCCTCCAAACTGGCAAGGCTTCCCCAGTGTCTGGAGTCCTGGAGGGGGTCACAGCTCCCAGAAGCCCACGGCTCCAGGGCCTGGAGGGAACCCCACTCAGGCCCCTCCCGGCTGCTGCCTACCTGGGTTGCCAAGGGCCATGGAGTCGTAGATGAGCTTGCAGGTCTTGAGCAGGATGGCGATCTTCTTCTCGGGCGAGTAGGCCTTGTGCATGCTGGCGAACTTCTGTAGGATCTTCTCCATGACGGGCACCTCCGGCACGCTGGTGGTCACGCCCAGGTCAGTGGTGGTGGTGGCCAGGATCACCAGCTGGTTGTCCTTGAGCTGCTGCAGCGAGCCGTCCTTGCTATGGATCTCACGCAGGCAGGAGTTGATGGCTTCTTTCAGCGGTTTCAAGACACACTTGTACAAGGCGGACTCCACAATCGCTTCTGTAGGTGGTCAGGAGCGGGAGGGTAAGAAAAGTGGCAGCAGGGATGCTGCCCCTAGGTCTTGTTGCCCACCATGGTGGCCATCCCTGTCTCCCAGTCCCTGGGACGCTATACTCGCAGCTGTAGCAGTGACAGCCTCAGTTCTGAGTTGAGAGACACCAGTACAGACACTGGGAAGATGCAGCTAGGGCTGATGCATTTTATCATATGCGTTTCACAGGGTCTGGTACAGATTAAACTTCCACAGGGTCACTGACCCATTCTTAACTTTAGAGGGCACCATTCACACTGGAGTTGTGCAGTGCACAACCTGTGCAGCTGTACGTAGAGGGCCCGGGTACCCAGTAAATGCTTGGGGGAATTGAATTATTCAGTTTCTAAATCCACTTGACTCTAGTGTCAGGAAAGCATCTAGAACCTGACTACTCACTACTCCCATAATGCCATCTTGACTTGGGCAGCTACCATCTCTTGCCTGAGTTATGTTCATAGCCTCTTACACTTTTACTCCTTTTAGTCCAGTCTCAGCACAGTAATCAGTATACTCTTGTTCAGGCATGTTTGATTGCATCAGTCCTCAGTGTAGAATCTTCCAGTGGCTTTCATCCCAAAGTCTTTCCCATGCCTACAAGGCCCTCTGGGATCTGTCCTTGTAACCTCTCTCTCTTATCACCTGGCACTCTTCCCAGTGTTTGTGTTGCTCCAGCCACCCTGGCCTCTCTGCCACTCAGTCAACCTGCCTCAGGACCTTTGCACTGGCCACTCTCATAGTCTGGAGTAGTCACTTCACATGGCTTATCCCTCACTGCTCAACTGTCTCTTATCCAAGAGAACATCCTGGTCATCTAGTAGGAAGGGAGTCAGTTAGCACTGATCTTCCAGCAATGCTACAACACACGGCCATTATCTGCACTCTCCAGATTAACCAACAGGCCTTGAGGGTCTGGGTCACGTGACCAGCTGGGGACCGAGCAAAAGTCTGCATGGGTTACGGGAGGGGGATATTCTTGGGAAGTCTGAGGAACCTGTCTTCAGGGGGAGGGTTTTGGCTACTAACCCAGTTGGGGGAGTAGTCTGGGACCTGTCCCTCTGAGTTGCCCCATTGCAAGAGGCTGAGAGATGGCTGAGTCTCAAGAGAGGCCACAATCACCTTTCCCTGCAGGCCCCGGCTTGGACAGGCCTGGGGTTGTGGCCTGTCCTAGCTAAGGACCCTGCCCCCTCCCTCTTCCCCTCTACTTCCGCAGTCTCTTCAGCCAAAGAGCACAGGGCTGTCCTTGGTCCTACACCCCACTCCCGCCCGTCCTTCCAGGCTCACACCAGCAGCCCCCGGTCCTCAACCCTCATGCAAGCAGAGCCAGGGGACCCTGAGGCTGGGATGTGAGGGCAGTGTCTCCCCTGCTCCTCGCTCCCGTGTGACCTTGGCCACGTCCTTTTCCCATCGCAGGGGGTTTCCTTGCACAAAATGGGAGAGCTGCGCCCGGACGCTCTGGGGCCCATGGTCTCTGAGAGCCACTGGAACCCATGCAGAGATGGGCCCTGACCCTCAGCACCCATGGGTGTCAGAGCAGCTTTTGCCTCTCACAGCTCCTGTCTCCTAAGGAAACCTGGAGCATGCTGGGTGTGGGAGTCCTGTCAGGTTCTTGGGGGGGCATGTTTCCCCCAACCTCCACCTGGGCACACGGCAAAGCT
>PVHY01023748.1:0-20547 GCA_004024945.1 Uropsilus gracilis
CTCCTGTGCCCTGCGCTGCCCTTCCATGCTCTGCCCTGCCCTTCCCATCCCTTTTTGGAGACTAGTTCTCACTATGTTGCCCAGGGTACCACAGACTCAAGTTGCCCAGGGTACTATGAATTCAAGCAATCCCCAACCTCAGCCTCCCAGGTATCTGGGATTCCAGGCACCTGCGACAGCACCCATCTGCTTTTTCGAGACCAGGTCTCACTATGTCGCCAAGGGTAGTCTTGAACCCACGAACTTGAGCGATCCTAAGTCTCTTGCCTCCCAGCACTTGGACAACAGGCGTGCGCCACCACACCTGGTGATGCTTGGGTCTTTATAGGGACAAAGTGTCTATAGCCCCATATGCTGACTTGCAGTTACCTAAACCTTTGTGTCCCTCCCACTCTAGGCCAGTGTAGAAATTGTAGCCCAGGAAATGGCCATATTTGTGGGTTAAACATGGTCGGATACCAGCAATTTCATATAACTAAATGGGGCTCAATCCTATGTTCTCTAAAAAACGGGGCATGTATGCTGCTGATCCCTTGCTGCAGAGATGATGCCCACCACCCCTCAAGCCAGAGGCTTCAAACAGTCAACACGAGCCACTCACTGTCTTTGTAAGTCAAGAGTCTGGAGCCTGGTTTCAGGGACCCTCGAGGGTGTAGTCCTGTGTCAGGGCTGTAGTTTCACTTGAAGGCTTGACCGGGGTTGGAGTCTTCTCTCCAGATGGTTCGCCCTCCTGGCTGTCAGCAAGAGGCCTCAGCTCCTGGCCAAAGGGGCCTCTTGAGTCTTCCTACCACCATGTCTGGCTTCTCTCTGAAGGAACCATCCCAGGGAGAATGAGAAGGAAGCCACTTTACTCTCGCAGCTTGGTCTTGGAAGTTGTTCCTTGATGCTTCCACAGTATTCTGCTTGTTCTGCTGGCTGCCTTCCTCAGCATGGAGGGCACCTACCCCTATATGCATCTTGAGAGACGAGGGTTACAGGGCTGCCACAGAGGGGCCTAGTTCCTTTGTGGTGTCAAGATTTGCTGCTCGCCATGTCCTCCCCTCAGTTCCCAGTGCACCTCGTTACCATCGAAAGTTTGGGTCTCTCAGTCACCCCTCTTTGCCTGCGTCCACTCTGACTCGCCAGGAGCCTGTAAAACTTGCAGCTAGGGAGTAGCAGGAAGAGAGGATGCCAACAATCACAGGTGACTTCTGCACATCACTTCCAGGATTTGGGTGCCCAGTTGGGTGTCTTAAAGGGAATTTCAAGTCTATGGCAAGAGGGACATTAGTATGGCGTTTATAAAGTGGTGATGTTATTAGATGGCAACGTCCTTTAGAAAGCCCCAGCTGTGTGCTCCCACTGGCTGTCATGTATCATCCACTGAACACAGAACAAAACCAAAGCTACAGTAATGTTAGTGGGTTTGTATGAGGAAGGAAACCTTGACTGAGAGCTTTATCCTCCTTATCTCAGTTAATTCTCATCATAAACCTGGGCTGTAGGTACTATCATTATTTTAGTTTATAGGGAACAAGACTCGAAGGTTGAAGCACCTTCTGTTTTCACTGTTAAAGTTAGTGAAAAAATAAACAAAAGTCTTGAGGAAAAGTCAAAACAAGCTAAGCACCAAACTGAAGCGCATAACTTTGGGCAGGAGGGAAAGGTGGGGAAAGGAGGGGAGGGTGGGGGGTATAAATCCCTGGGATTACAATGATGTGAAATTTATATATAAACAAAGAAAAAAAGTTAGGATTTGGAAACAAGCATGGGGCTTTAGGGACTGAGCCATAACCATGGTAATGAGCTGGTCTGAATAAAGAGGTACAATACTAGACTAACTGGCTCCCTAGCTTCATTCTGTACTCTGATCCAGCAATCCAGATTTGCTTCCTGCTGTGTGGCTGCAGATTAGGCTGTCTGGAGATTGGCTCAAGGTGGAGGTGAACATTCAGGGTATTTCTTAGGGGAAGCTTTGCAATCAAGGCTCTTGGGAGGGCTGGGAAGAAACCAGGATGGGGGTGGGGGAAAAATCATGTGTGATATATTCCAGGGGGTTGAAGTCAAGTCAGGGGGTTGCTCTGGAACAGAGGGGCCTGGTGTGAGTGAGGTTTCTGGGCCCTCAGACCCTCAGCTGATCACTCACTGAGCAGAGACCCATTCATCTCAGTTCACACCTCTTCTTGGAATTCCCCAGAGGGCTGACTCCTGAGAATCCAGTTGCAGCAGCAGTGCCAGAAGATTTGGGAATAAGTTCATTTGTAAAAGGGGTCCAAGAGAAACATCATCTCCTCTGTGTCCATTTGTGCTCTAATTGAGAAAATCACTCATATTGACACACACACACAGACAGACATGCAAACACACACATGCACACACATGCTTATGGTCCTAACTGGCAACTCCAGGCCACTGGAGAATAAAGTCAGCCCTTGCATATTCAGAGGAAGGGAGGTAATCCATTTGAGAGCTTCACAAGATTTTCATCCCTCTAAGCCTCCCCCCACTACCAGTGTTAACCGCCTTTATCTCTCTCTGGGGTAAGATGCTCATGGAGTTGGTGGGCAGTTTCTCCTGCAGTGATTTGCTTTCCCGCCTTCTTCCCCCTTCCTCTTTTCAATAGTTGAATTAATGTCAAAGAAATAAATGCATTTCTTCCCTACATCATCTAACCTAGGCACACATGCATGTGCACACACCCATGCACAGCACACACCTGCACAGATAAACATGCACACGTGCTTGCACACGCACCCAGTGGCAAAGGAATGCCAGCAAAGATAGAAGCCAATAATTCCAGTCTTCCTCTCTGGCATCTCTTCATCTGAGCCCCAAGTCACCCTGTCAGTGGAGAGGGACCCACAGTCCTGGGGTACAGAGCAGGGTGCTAGAGCAGCAGAGAGAAGCATGTGGAAGGTGACAACCAGACCCAGTAAAACCTCCAGAGTCAGTGTCACTGGCCTCTCACTCCAAGTCTAAAGAGGTCAAGTGTGAACAGACAAGCCCGCCTCCTCAGCTTCACCCATAATTGGAAGGGCGCTTCACCCTCGTGCCCTGTTTCTTTTCCTGAAGCACCCCATCCTGCTGCCCTGAGATCCCTCTTTTTCTGCCCAGCTGTGGTTGTTTTGAGCTGACTCCCCTTGCCTCCACTGCTCCAGATCTCTTTCTCCTCCCTCTGGAAGCTCCATCCCCAGTGTGGACTGCCCATCTGTGAGCTCACCCTTCATTTTTCATCAAGGACTTCCTTCTGCCCCGAGTCCCACTTCCACATTCTCTTTCTGCTGTTATACAGCCCATAACTCTCAGGCCAGGGGATTAACATGGTGATTTATCTGCAAAATTCCATGAGTGAGGGATGAGGAGGGAGGAAACCCCAGAGAGACCCTTGTCCCCGAATATTGAGTGTTTACTCTGTACACTTAACAAATGATAAAACAAGCTCTTGGGGCTTGGGTAGGGGGTGGTGACTGATTGGTTGGGGTTCATTTAGGGGGTATTGTCATTCTGGAAAGTTCAAAGGTTTGGTCTCCTATGCTCAGCCCAGACAAATAGCTTGGTCCATTTCTGTTAGCAAGCTAACTCAGATGTTCCCATGTCATTCCAGGTCACCTACTTCTTTCAAGACCCCTCTTTCCCATGTGTCAATATCTATTGATTCTGCTGGCAAATGCTTGACCAAGCTCATGAACAATATTGGGCAGAAGACCAAAGAAGTGGGCTTCCTGTGTCACCAAACAGGAGGAAGAAAATACAAAGAGGTGGAAATTAAGAGCATGGTCAGAATCTCTCCCCTTACAGACACTAAGAGTTGTGATTTGAGATGAACACTTCTAAAGATTTCCATGAAATCATTTTTCATTCATTGCCCATCCTCCCTTTGTTTGGGTGTCTTTTTTACTAGTTGGGGCTTGTTTCTCCAGCTATGCTCTCTCTCTCCAAGATGGTTGAATTCCCCAGATGCTCTGAGATAGTCAGCCTAAACTGAAGGCACTGTTTGTTGATGTCTCATAGAAAGGTAGGCAAGTGTGTTTTGCTACTTTTCTCTAACCCTCTAATTAACTTTGGCATTTGAGGACTCTAGAACTTCAGGGAGGTAGGAAGTGGTGATGCCTCTTGGATATGAATTGAGAACGTGAGAAATAAATTAGAGACCTCCTAAAAAAAGCCCAAGTACATTGGGCCAAGTACCAAGAGCCATAAGAACCTGTGTTACTCTATTCCAGGGACCTGTGTCAGCTGAGATAATGACAGAAAAAAACCAGAAACTGTGAGAATGAAGAACTTGATAATAAGATAGTGTCAGAGACGAAGCCCCTCCCCCTCCCACGCTCTCTGCATTCTATCAACTCTGAAGACTTGAGGATGACATTCTAAAATGAGGTTCAGAGTTTGCCAAAGAGTCCTTGTCCCAGATTTTTCAGTCCCCCATGGTTTGACCTCTTCACTGAAAGCTCCCCCCCTCGCAATGCCCTTTATTGTGTGTGTTTCAAAAGGCTGTCAACAAGCCTTGGAAATCAATACACATTAGTCCATCTGCTTTCACTTTGAGGTGCTACGTTCAGCATCTGTCTTGCAAGTCTTCTGATTGATTACTTTAAGCCCTGCCATTTTGATTCTGAATTGGACTTCTCTTGGCTTTGCTGCAGTTTGCTTTTCACTCACAACCCAGTCGGTTTTCGCTAACAACTCCAGGGGGACATTGCTTTTCCCCAGTTTGAGGCAAAACCAGAGATGAAGGAGGAGTCATCTCCAACTCTGAGGGATCAAATAAGGAATAGGGTCTCAGATTCCCCCACTTTGTTCATCTTGGGTCCCCTACTGACTCAAGATCTAGCTCACGTCTACCTGTGTAGTCACTAAAGGTTCCACAGAGCTCTTTTACCTTCTCAATCCAGATGCAAGGCAACTACTTGAATGTGGGAAACGAAATGATGCAGTAGAAACTGAGACACTCCAGTAGTGTGAACACCCCAATGTTAGAGACATGCAGACAGATGCTGGAGGGCATCACAGCTGAGCTCTGATAAATAGTACTTTACAGGGACTTTATAATGGCATTTTGTAATGGGGACTGTCTCTCAATGCTCATTGATTCTGGTAAGACATTGGGTCAGATGCCTGAGTATGGGATGTTGCAATGGTTCAGTCTGTGGGTACAAAAGTACAGAGGGCTGAAGGCTCACCACAACCACACCATGACACCCCAGTGACCACTGTCTACTGAAGATGGTTTTGCACAAAAATTAAGACCCTGAGGTCATTTGATCTTTGATTTTGGGTTATGTGCGAGGGCTCTTGCTTTTTGCATCAGATTTTCCACTTTCAAAATTATTACCATTATTACTAATTTCATGTAAAATCACAACATTGCAGAATCGCTGGGCTAGAAAGGATTTGCAGTTATGTTTGTCTCATGGTTTTTGTGTTTCGTGAAACCCAGGATTCTGAGGAGGAGTCCTGGGGAAGAAAGGAGGACAGTGGGGATGAAGGACTCCCATTGTAGAGACTGCAAAGCTGAGTCCTTGAGAGGGTGAGATCTTCCCTGCTGGTTAGTGCCAGAGCTGGACCTGCTCTGATGTTCTGTTCTAAACACATATTTATAACTTTAAGATTTAAGAGAATGTTGCAAAAACACGTTAGTCTTAAAAGCTGACCAATAGAACTTAGACCATTTTAAAAGCTGTGGGCCAAAATCCATCTTGTAAAGATCACAGCTATAGAACTTTTAATGGGAATTTTAGAAATTTTAATTATCATCTATTTTGCTTTCTCTGGGATAATCTATAAGTCAATTTATTAACATACAAAGAACAGGTGTATACTAAGTAGTTACTCTCTCTGTGTGTGTGGCTTGTATGTGTGAAGTTTGTATGTCTGTATGGTGGGCATGTGGTGCATATATGGAAGCTATGCAATAAAATATGCATATGTGTGGAGTGTGTATGTTGTATCTGTGGGTAGGGTATATATATGAGGTGTAAGTGTGTGGTGTGGGGTATGTGTGTCTGTGTATGTGTGTGTATGTGCTTGTATATGCTGTGTCTTAATGTATGTGTTGAGTATAGATCTACATTGTGTACATGTGTGTGTAGTATCTGTGTATACAGAATAGAGATACACATATGTTGTGTGTTTGTGAGTCTGTGGTATGGATGTTATGAGATTGAAGTTTGTATGTGAGAAGACACATACTTGAGAGACATAGAACTAATAGAATAAGAGAGATTTGTAGCAGAAAGGTAAAATCAAGAGCATCTTCTGAGACCCCCAGGGAAATTTCTCAGGCTGTGGAATGAATAAAGTCAAGATACTTAGCCTGGTCTCACTGCCCCCCCCCACCACCTGATATGGGGGGCCATGCCAACTTTTTAAAGTGTAACTTCCTTGACCATTAATTACTTTATGCTTTCTCAGAGGCTTGCATTGACATTTACCAGGGTAATACCCAGCTCAAAATTAATAGGGAAGAAATGGACATTTTGTCATTATCATCATTTTTATTATAATTATTTTTAATGTATTTTGTTACTATGAAACCTATGTGCTGGTTATGCAAAACTGCTCATCTCTCTTAAAGTAAAAAATCCTTATTTCTGTCTCTATTTTTCAGGCCCCCCTTTTACATTTACTTTCAGAATTAGAATATTCCAGAATCCAGAATTTTATGCAAAAATCTCCAGGTATTTCAGGATGGTTTGTGATGTTTCTTTAGGTGACATCATTGCCATGATTGCTTTGATGACTGTAAAAAAGGAACTACGCCCCAAATAATCCAAGAAGGTTAATCATATTCTCAGTTCCCAGCCCCACAGCCTTCTCCAGAGCAGGGAGAGAAGTTCTTTCATTAGTCTCTGAGATGTGGCCCATGGAAATCATTTTCACTAATTGTTTCTGGCAGTTAATAAGGAGATTCGGGTTTAGGGACGAAATAAAGGAAAAGAGCAGGAAATTAATATTTGCCTCTTTCTATCAGACCCTTTTACATAATTGGTTTCATCAAATCTTTCCAATGAGCTAATGTCAGCTCCACATTGCAGATAGGGACACTGGGACTTTAAGAAGTGACCAAGTTTCTTGATTGGTGTGGCACCACCAGAACTATCAGAGTAGATGCTTACCGCCTGTGCCACCAAGTCCAATCCTTCCAGGAAGGAGCAGTAAGAAAAATAACTAACAAAATAGGAGCTCAGTTCCATCCAGGAAAGATGGCATCACCTGAAAAGCCAGGACGAATTTTCAAGGTGTGGCCTTGTGAGCAGCTTAGTAAATGAACACCACTGTCGTGTCCCCCCCGCCCCCGGGTGATCTGCTGGCTCGCTCAGCTCTCTATGTCTTCTCTACAGACCAGCAGAGCACCCCAGTCCAGGGAAAGCTCAAAAGCACAGACCCCAAGAGCCCAAGATCAGAGACCGTCCTGACTGGTAGTGCCTTATCTCTTGATTAGCCTGGAAATCTTTTTCCTTTGGTATAACCTTCCATTTTTCATCTCTCTTGTCTTTTTCTCATATGTCATCCTTGGCAGACTTCCATGCCACTGAACTCCTGTGAGGGAAGGAAGATGAGATTTCTCCCTATAGCCAAATTCCTTGGGTGTTAAAGTTGTTTCCAAATGGCCGTTGGTGGTTTGGTCACAGATGAATGAATCTGACGCTTTTGCTGTGTGCTGGGGAGGCATCTGTGTGATGGTGTCGCCTACCTAGGAGACAAAGAAGGTCACGTCCGGCTCCATGAATGGCAGCTCTGTTGGAGATCTGACCTTGTTTGTTCAAATCCTGCCTCCTGTCTGGCAGGATCCAGGCTTTTTGTAGGCTTACTTCCAGTTCTCTTTGGGGGAAATGCCGCCTTCCATAATGAAGGTTTGGGGTTTTAGGTTACCTCCTTCTAGTGGCTCCCCATGCCTTTATTTTTCTGCCAGTTGTTTCTGGAAAATGGGACTCACACAGTCAAGAGCTAGGCCTCTTGCCAGCAGCTTTCGTAGAGAGCATTTCTCTTTTCACCTGTGACAGAATTTCGGGAGTGTCTGCCCTTCTTGTTTCTCTGCCTTGCTCCAAGAACCTTCCAGTAAACGAAAACTTGTTTTATTTAAAGCAAACAGTATCAGTGATGAGAATATGATAAAGTTTTAAAGAGCTAATGATTAACAAAAGGCCAATATTGAATCGTGGAGAAGATTCTGGAGCCTTCCTGCGCGACACCCTTTAATTGACAGATGATTCTGTGTATTGGTATTGCAACACTGCAAATATTTATTGAGTATCACACTCTTATTGTGATGGGGAGTAGACCTGCAGGCCTGCCCTGGTTTGGGGAGGACAGATGACCAGATTGTGTTCTGTAAATATGACTGCAGTGAGGAAGGGTGGATGGTGGGAAAGGAGCTGATTGGAGGAGGTCTTGACTTTGAGGACCAGAGAATATGCACTGTATCCTCCTTCTTCCTTCTGTGAGACCCCAGCTTAGATGACATTATCTAACAGCCTAAATCTCTAACCCAGAAGATTCCATGACCATGGCTGGTGTGGTTGACCCTGCTGACTCTGAACCATCCAATATATCTTCACACTCAGAAATGATTCCAATCTTGGACAACAACAACTTCTTGAGGTGTGGTTCTATTATGTGACTATTGAAATTAGATCTGTGCTTCTATTTTATATATGAGAATTCTGTGATGGAGGGTGTTCTTCTGAGTCTCTGGATCTCAGATCTTCTCTACAAAGTGGTAACAATAACTTCTAAACTACCCTTCTTACAGGGTTTTGAGAACAATTGCAGACTATTCAATGCTCTTACATTTCTAGATACATGAGGAGAAAGGCAGGAGACTGTCACTATTACTTTGCCACGATGAAAAAATAAAAAGAGTGGCTTTAGACATTTATCCTCTAAAACATTTTAGATTCGAATACCCATGTTTGTGGAAGGAGGTAAGAACTAGTCAATTGGTGATGTAAAGTATATCCTAAGTATCACATGAGGAAGTGCTAGTGTCAGAAATCCATATGGTTTTGGGAAAGGTGTCTTTTAATACTTTATAAACCAGAAGTATAAACTGAATCATCTAAAAGTTCACTTTTACTCCTAAAATTTAAGTTGAAACTTGTAAGCATTACATGACCTGAAATTATTCTAAGTTTGGACGCATGGTACTTCCAAATGGTCTTTGGTAGATAATAATGCCAGCTAAAGCTCTTGAATGAATTTCAAAATGGGACTTGAAGTAAAGCCACAAGTTCATCTCTGAGGCACCATTTATTTTTTCGAAGACTAAGTCAGTTTGCAATAATCTGGGGGTGAAAATATTCTGGGGTGAGTTTTAGAGATAAGCAAGAATTGTAGAAGAGAGCTGAGGAACTGTTACAAGAGCCACCTGATGAATGTGCAGTGATCCCCTGATTGTGTAGATGAGTGGATAGGTATGTGGTTAAACGGATGCATGGATAGATGGATGGACAAATGGATAGATGAACAGACAGATGGATGGACGGATGGATGGATGACGAAGTCTTCATTTCTTACCATCCCTATCAAAGTGGGTCTCAATAAGGATATCTATCTCTTAAGAGAGAAGTAATGTGATAGTGATTTCAAATCCTTCCCCCAACTGCCATATCTATAATTGCTTACTCTGTGGTCTTGATGGGTTTAAATAATCTCTGGAACTTTCCGATTATTCGGTTGGTGCAAGTTTTTCTTTGGGAGACAATGAGCTCATATGTAAGAGTTACTGGCTCATGGTAGAGGCTCAGTAAAACTTGTTGACTCTGATTAGAACAATGGTTTCTTCATCCATCCCCTGGAGAGGCAGTTGGCCAATTTAATAGTAAAAGTAACAAGGATGAGCGTGGTCATCAGTTCAGTCTTGCTGCAAACAGCTTGCACTTTGGAGGATATTTTCCCTCCCCTAACATCTGTGTCTTGTCCTTTCAATTACTCCAATCTACACTTTGCCTTTCTTTGGACCTTTTACACAGTTAGTCCCTTCACCCGAGACCCGCTTCACCATCTCCAGACCTGTTTTAATACCTCATCTCTCTCCAGCTTCCTCTCTTATCCCACAAAACCTGGCTACCTCCGTTCTGCGGTCTTCTGCTGCTGCTCTCCCCCACCCCAGAGCACTTAGCCTATCATGTTGTGCTGGTTTTTTTTTCCATGACTCCTTTTCACACTAGACCTCAAGTCCAGGACTGGGCCTGGAGATCTCCATTGTTAAATGCCGAACACAGCCTGGTTTTGCAACAGAGGCCTGTCCACATACATTTGCTGGCTGAGAAAAGAGCTCAGGGATGAATAAAAGCCCTGAACAATCTAGTGAGAGTCTTGGGAAGTGATTACAAAATGGCGACAGCAGATGAGGAACATGGGAACTAGGATTCATTGGTTTGTTAGTAACATCTGACTTCTCTAGCAGGCCCTCCATGAGGGTTCCATTTCCAGTCCTCCATGAGGACCATCAGATATCAGCTATTGAGGCTGCCCCACTGGAAGTGGGGAAAGTCCCCTGGGCCACCCACAGGAAGCCCACAGCACCCGGTTACTCCAACCCAACATCCTGGGGCAGCCTTCCTTCCACTCCCAGCCAGGGGCCCGGTCTGTTTTCGGAGTCAGACAGGGACTGTCTGCACCTTTTGTGGACACTGAGAGGGAACATGACGTCTTACTTTGGCCCCAACCCCAGGCGTCACTGGAGTTGGCGCAGGATCAAAGGCGCTGTTCCATTTTTAACCTTCGCAGAGCCCCACCTCGCCCAGAGCACGTGTTCCCAGCATTTCATTGTGTGCGAGGGGGATAAACAAAACCCACCCCCTGAGTCTAGGGAAGGACGCCTTCAGGGGATCACTGGCCCTGCTGAGGCAGATAAGTGTTTTTCCCGCCCAGAGCCCTCCTTGAGTGCTGTGGTCTTTCCTGAACTCACAGGACACCGTGGTGAGGGAGACGGACGACTTTTTGTGTATGTGCAGAAGAAATCTACAGATGGTGACCTCTGACACCCCCCAAAAATGTGTGGGAGGTGGAAAGGAAGAAGGACATCCAACCATGTCTCTCCTTCTTTCTATGTCTCTGTGATGTCTCCTAAGTCTCTTATTCTCTGGGTCACTTTTGTCACCTGTGTCCCTGTTGTGGTTGTTAGAGGGAACTGATAGAAGACCGTTTTATTTTCACATTCACTGTTGATCAAAGTACAAGCAATACATGCTTCTAGAACTTTTGGGCACTTCAAAATATGTGTGAGTTAGAAAGATGGTATCTGTTACAAAGCAGACGCTTGTATTTGTGCAAGTCAACCAAAGTCCCTCCAAAAACCTCATCTTATTTGGGTGATTGTCCAGCTCTATACTTATGATTTGTCAAGCTTCACACACAAATAGGATCATAGCATATTTATAGAAATACAGTTTCTATATATGCATAATACGGACTATACTACTGCATATATTCTACTAGATACACAGTCTATTCATACTGTGTATATACATAGATATTTTATGTATAATCTACTATACTTCACCATACTATGACTATGATGAAAAAGACAGTATTATACTCATAACACACCTGCCAACAGGTGCTGTTCAAGGTGTTCCAAAATCTGGTTTTGTCCACCATGCCCTGGACATCTTTTTATATTGGCAAATATAAGCATCTCATTTCATAGCCTCCACGGAGCACTGTGTGACTTTCTTTCCACTGCCCAGTTCAAGAGAGCTGGTTTTGAAATCCCCACCCCAAGGAAGAATTGTCCCACATTTTCCTCCCATGACCCCTTTCTCTCTGTTGTCTTCAAGCCAACCGTGGGTCCAAGTCAGTTTCCCACTCACTGCATGGCAGCTTTGTCGGCTTGTGGTATGGCCTCTGAGATGCAGTGTTTCTATAAAGTTCTTTGTGTGTTTGACATATGGTCAGAGCCAAGATCCATGAAGGACATGGAACAAAATGGTCTCTGAGGTTCAAAGGGTCAAGATCTCATTCTGTCTTTGATTTGGAGGAAATGCCTTCACTTCTTGAAAGCACAGTTGCCACATCCACCAAAGTGGGGAAATTATCCAGAGAAAGCCTTGTGGGGTCATGAAGACTAACGAAAGGGAGATCCTAGTATATAGTAGCTGCTGAATAATGACAGGTTGTCTTGTTTCCTGAGAGGTGTTGCATGCACCTGATAGGTTCTGGAAGGAGGTATTCCTGGCCTGGAATCTGAGCTCAATCTCTTCTCAGTTGAGCTACTTCACCCCAATGAGGGTCCATTTCCCCACCTGCAAATTAAGTTATTTATCAAAAATCTTTGTCATAAGCTTAATATAATATATGCAAAGGGCAAGTGTCCAAGCCACTCAGAAGGCAACTGCTCTGGGAATTTGATAAAATTCCAACCCTCTGTCTCTAAGAAAGACCTGAATTTTCTACTGTTCCATGCCACGGCTAAGTTCTTGGGCCTTCTTGCTCTTAGAAGATGCCCATTTAAATGCAGAAAACATGGAGACAAAAGCCAGAAACTTTTCTGATTTTCTGATCATTGTTTTGATCCTGCGTGTTTACCTCCCGTTGACCTTGGACATAGCTCTCAGCTGCTCACGTTCCTTGTTTCTAAACTGTTGACATTATTTGTAACGAAAAAAACCCTGAATGTCTATCCTTGGTACTAGCAGTTTACAAAGCATCTTTCATAGTCACTATTCTCTACAAAGTTTCCAGCCAATGACTTCAGGTGGATAAACACATTTAATAGATCAACGTTCTATTGAATTTTGAATCCTCTGGGAAGTTTTTCTTTCTTGTTAGGAAGCAAGTGTGGGTAGGGGTTTGGAAAGTTGTGTTGAAATTCATGGGCTTTTAAGAGGGCTCACTTATTCATTCAACAAGCATTGTGTGATTGGTGGTAAGGTGCTAATGGCTGTATTGCAATTTCGGGATAAAATAAGGCGTCATCATTATTCTCAGAGTCTTTGTGTCTAGTGGGGAAGATGGCCATGGGAGCACCCTGTGTGTGGGAAGGATGGCTGTGGAAGCCTCAGCATGTGGAAGATGGATGTAGGAGTGCTTGGTGTGAGGGGGTGATGGCAGGTGTTTGTACATGGAGTAAAGGGAAGAAGCAGATACTTTGCCCTACAGGTTGAATGTGGGGTGATATTCAGAAGAAGAAATAAATCCTTGATGATAAGAATTCACCATGGAGTGATGGGGTCAGGAAGGGAGCTTTTGGCAGATTGTCCCGTGTGTTTAAAAACTTAGTGACTGGACCCATCATGGCATTTGCCAGGTACACTACGTGTTGATGGAGCCACATGTGTGGGGGGAAGCAGAGCTGATGTCAGAGCTTCTGCGGACCAAAGCTACGGGGGCCAGTGCCTCCTATTGATCTGCGACTTCTAAGAGCAGTGATGGTTGGTGTAGGAAATGCAAGAACCCGGATGGTGTTTCTGGAGGATCACATGTATGGGTGTGACTGGGGTTGTCCAAATCAGAACTGGAGATGAGGATTTTGGTTGCACTGAGTTACCTGGGAAGCACTGGGAGGGAGTAGGGAAGAGATCCCAGAAGGGAGAGAAGGCCAATAAGGGTACACAACAGGGCAAGTGAGATTCTCTTGCATCAGGCCTCGGGGGAACACTGGGCATCTTAGACTTTTTCCATGGTGGGTTAGGACTCTGAGCTATTTCTCCATTGAATCCTCCACCTCTAGTTTAGGGAAACTCTTAGGTCACTCCTTGACACCTCCTGCAAGTCTCTTCTGGGAACTGAACATCCTTGGATAGATAGAAGTGGGTAAGGTAGGAAGCCAGGTCTAGGGACTGTTGCTGAAGGGTCAGGTGAGCACTGGGGTGGACTGAAGGGCTAGAAGGGGGCACAGAGAGGGGCTGTCTGGGCATGCCCAAGAGCAGGGACAGGGTGAACAGGGCAGACAATACAAAGGCCCAGATTAGGGCAGTTATAGTAGAGGCTAAGGGGAGAGGGTCACTGATTCCATTGAGCAGGACCTGAATGGTCCCAGGACTAATAAATACCCTTGAGAAGATGATGCTGGGATTACTCAACCTGGGAAGACAGACTTCACTTACCACATACCCACTCTGGAATTGCATTTATTCTTTCCCACCTCCTTTATTCTTTCTACCTTCTGGTTCCCTAGACATCAAATACTTTGACTGTACTATTGACTCTTTCCCTGTCCTCAGAAGTACATTTCTGCAAATCTCAAGTTCACATGTTAAGACTGTAGTCCTTAGAGAATCACACAAGCACTCATCTGGGAGCTAATGTGAAAGTGTTTTGTTTTGTAGCTATGACTATAGGCTATAATGAAGTGACTTTCAGAAGGGAGATTATCTCAGTTAATCTGAACAACTCCATTTAATCGGATAAAAGACTTGAAGATTTCAACCCTGCCCAGCTAGCTCACACACCATGCAAGTTATTCCTTGCCATAAATCCTTAACATATATCTATTTCCTACTGATTTTGTTGCTGTAATCAACCCTGACCAATACAGTCTCCTATGGGAGCATGATGGTTCAGTTTATGTGTCCAGCTATTTGGTCAAATATCATATGGAATATTTCTGTGAGATGTTTTTGGATGAGATTAATGCTTATATAGGCAGATCAAAGAGAACACATTGCCTTCCCTAATGTGGGTGGGCCTCCTCCAATCAGTTGAAGACAATACAACAAAGAGGTCTGAATATAATAAAGAAGTTGACTCTCCTTCACCTACTAGGAATGAACCCTTTCTGCTTAATAACCCTTGTACTAGATATCACCTTTTCTTTTCTTGCCATTGGACTCAGAAATATTTTTGCTCCCTGGGTCTTAAGCCCACCACTTTTTGGATGAGAACTACATCATCAACTATTGATCTTCAGGTGTTTGGACTTAGATTGGAACTAAATTAGTGTCCAGTTTGCCAGTTCACCATGCAGATCTTGGAACTCATCCACCTCTGGAGTGTGTGAGTCAATTTCTTAAAAGAACCCATTTATTAATTTCTTTATCATTCTATTCCACAGTTCTGCTTCTCTAGAGAACCCTGCCTAAGACAAAAGGTTAACACTTTTTTTGTATGGGAATAGCAGTGGGCATATTGCCCAAACCTGGCCAATCAGAATTAGCTCAGTTCTACTCCTTGAAATCCTTTAGTCTCATCTGTGGTTCTGCTGGCATTCTGTTTGACTCTGAGGAGAATGAAGACTTGCTTATGACTAACATGAGCAAAACCCTGCTTCTGCAAGTGCTCCTAGGTTCTGGAAGTGCCTGTGTATTTGGGGAAGAGCTGTGCCGCTGACCTGGGTTCCCTGCAGATGGTTTTACTCTTGCTTTTGGTTCTTCAAAATCTAGTTCCCTTTCCTTCCCCCCCCCAAATACCTTGATATCTCTCCCAGGACTCTCCTTCCCTCACTCTTAACCCTCATGATTATAGGTTCAATAATCAGGCACATGACCCAGCCTAGCCAATGAGAGCCCTGCTTCCTTTTGGCCAAGGAGATGGGTGCAAAGCAGTACAAGCTCCAAGCTGTCTCAATCAGAACCAATGATGGCTGATCCCTGGGTTTTCATTGGAACTTTTGGGCAACTGGGGTTATTTTCCTGCTGAGCCTGTTAGGCTGATGAAGCTGCCATTTTGAGAGTAAATTCTATCCAGAAAAAAGTAAAGGTAAGAGGGGTCAAAGACAAAATCTTGATGACATCGTTGAGAACCTTGCTCCCACCATACTTGAAGACAGACAGGTCTAACTTCAGATCTGTATTAAAACAAATTTAAGTGATGTGAGTCTATAAAATTTTAATAGATTTAAATAAATAATTAATTAATGAATAATGATTAATAAATTATTCAATCATTTATAAATTATCCCCCCCCTTAAATCTGCCTGAGTTGAGTTTCTCTCCCTGGCAAACATAAAAGTCCTAATAAAAAGATGAATAAAGTTTTTGGAGCATAGCCCTAGCTCACAACACTTCATATTCCTTTTTCAGGGGGTAGGGTCTAGAGATGTTGGCATCTTGAGTCATCTGAATAATGATAACTACTACATCTTCAATGGCAGTTGCCATTCATTGAGTGACACCTGATAGTACTAGCTCCCAATTCTTAACCTCATCTTATGAATGAGAAAAATGAGTCTCAGAGACATTAAGTCACCTGCTAGAGGACACGCACCTGATAAGGAGCTAGCAACTAAGCTCAAGGCCGCCTGCCTCCTAGCTGCAAGAACTCCATCAGCTTTTCACTGCTTCCTGCCTTAGGAATCCAAGGTTCCCTACTGGATAAAGATAGGAGTCAAATGTTGCTAAATACCCACTGAGCAATGATAGTGTCACTTCATTACCACTATGTGAGGGGAGGTCAAGAAACAGACAAGAGGAAGGTCATGGCCTCACTCGGAGCTTTTAGCTATTATTCCCTCCCAGACAATCTGCCTGAGTGCCAGCCTTACTTAGAGAATCGCCTGTCACCAGATACGATCCCCACCTCAGGGTTTCTATGTGCAGCTTATTTCCTGCTGCGGTCGCTGTGAGGGCCATCAGGTAAAGTACATGCCGGTAAACTGTCTCCTGAGCTCCCAGAACCCAGATGACCAGGTCCATTTATCCAGATATCTCTTAAAGATTTGGAACAAACATCCCATTTACTCCTAAGCCTCGAGCAACTGCATGGGAAGAAGAGGGGTGAAGAACCCTGTCTTGGGACTTGTCCAGAGGAAGGATTTTGGAGGCACTGAGAAGTGGTGCCAGCAATCGAGGGGGTACCAGTCATTTAACTGAGCTGTGGTACCAGTAGATGCAGAGAGAAATTCCAGGCTGGTGCCCCAGATCAGGAGTTAGAGATGCTAGTCAGAGATACTAGTCATTCTTGCATTAAAACAATGTCATCCTTAACATCAAGGCAGTGTTAACGGCCCTGCTAGCTTCTACAAACTTGAAAAAAAGTCTCTGTTGCTCAGTTTGGTCTTAGCTGTCTTTTGAACTCTCCCTGGGAAAGGAGGAGAGAGGTAGGCAGAGGGATCTTGGGCTAAGGCCCAGTTTGCTGTCTATCGCGATGTTTTCTGTCACATGGTTTTTGGTGTCATAGAGATTGAAGAAAAGGGACTGGGATTTCCTCTGTTTGTTGAAAGGGCAAAGTAAACCTATCTGTCCACCCATCCACCCATCTACCCATCCATCCATCCATCCATCCATCCATCCATCCATCCATCCATCCATCCATCTATCCATCCATCCACCCATCCATCCACTATTCATCTGTCTATACACCCATCATCCATCCATATGTAAAAGTGTAGGATTTTCAATTCTGGGTTCTAGTCCCACTTATGTCACTGATTGACCTTAGAAAAGCCATTTGCTCTCCCTGAGCCTCAGTTTTCCTAATGGTTGCAACTACACTGTGATCCCCAAAGATCATCCTAAAGCATGTCAAAAGCACCTGGGGTAGGAGAGGTTGAATGCATATTCCCAGGCCTCCATCTTGTTGAATTAGCATCTCCCTCTCAGTGCCCATGAATCTGTGTTTATTCTAGGCATCCAGGTGCTTCTTAATCCAAGGCAGAGCCTGAAATCACCACTCTAGCTCAGCCCCTGGACCCTTCTCTCCATAGCATTGCATGCAAATGGTGTAGGGACAGATTTTTGGGTTCTCTGTTGGCAAGAATCATTCCCTTTTTGAATTCTTAACTCTCTGTCTCACATCCCAGTTTCCCCCAAAGGCACTGCCCCACCTCTACCCCAATCTGAAAGCATAATGGGAGTCCCTGTGGAAACTAAGACGAGGATATGCAATAGTTTTGACTTCAAGACAGAACCTCACCTTCGATTTTCACACAGTGGCTGTGTGGGGGTGCTTAGCAAGAGCCAGACTTAGCTCTCTCAATCCAGCCACACACACATGCACTGGAGAACCTATAGTCCTGGATTACAGCTTAGAGATGAGCTAAATGAGAACCCCACTTCCAGAGCAACTCCATGTGAGTACGCCATCGTGGAGACTGATTGCTGACTTGCTTGGGGCCAGCATGGTCCAGAGTGATTCTTCTAACTTTTTCCTCCAAGAAGATCGATACTGTTAGGTGTGGGGGAATGGAGATATCTGGACACGAAATCATTTCCTCAAGGATTGCTAGCTAGTGACCGTGACAGTTGTGGTTCCAACCCCAAGCTCTGGCTCCTGGCACTGAGCATGCTCCCACTTCTCTCTGTATGCCGTGACCTACTGTGGTTTATTCAGTATCTACTATGTGCCCAGAATCAGTACAACTATTTTCCTCATCCACTCTTCATGAAAACCCTGTGGATTCTTCTGTCCCGCTGTAGGGATTAAGAAGTGAAGGCGGATGCTTTTCTATACCTTAACCCAAATTCCACAGTAACTGGATTGAAATGTGGGTTCTTGCTGGAGAAATGTCTTCTGAGGTCAGAGTGTGTGTGACCAGACAACGGGACACCCCTTTGTGTGGAAAGCGATGGACCGTTCATTGTCCAGAAGCGTTTAGAGGGTGCAGACTTGGTACTTGAGTTCCCACCGTGTAGGAAGTGTTGTTTAAATAAAATAAACAAGACTCCTGGGGGCTCTTTGTGCTGCTGGTCTCAGCATCTTGCACATCCGGTGTCCTGTTATCCCACCTGGCAGCTGCTCCTTGTCCTAAACGGAGCTGGGGATGTTAGCTATATAATTTTTTTTAATAATAGAAAAGGATTGTTTAGACTGGTCTTAGGGCCTGAACATGGAACAATAGAGTGACAGGTTGTGAACGATGCGCCAGACTGAGTGAGGGCAGATTTCAGGATGATTTTTGGTTCCCCTGTTTCCTCACTTGTTGCTTATGACCCGCAGGGGCTGATGGGACGAGACGGGAGTTAATCACTCGCAGCTTCCGTTGACCTTCACCAGAGCTTGTCATTTTGGTGCCAAGGCTGACACGGGCAAGAGGAACCTGGGCTGGATGCGGAATCCAGCTCTTTGCTCTCTGTATGAAGGGGAGCAGCTGCCTTCCACCATGGGAACCTGTTGTGTGTACAGTAAGGTGATTGGGTCTGAAGTTTCCTCAGCTCATTTTCCATGCTGCCCTTTGGGTCACTTTCAGTTTTAGTTGACAGTCACGCAGCAGTTGCCCACTGCCATGCATTTTGCTAAGAGGTACAAAACACCCCTGGTTTGCGGCGTTATTATTGGACTTGGAGCATAAGACCTTTCTCTGCCTCTGTCCAGCTGAGTGACCTTGGACAAGTCACTTCACCTCATGCCATGAGGCGTTCAAGAATGAAAAAGTTCAAAATGTGATAACATTAATTTTTGAATCAGCAAAACTTGGGGTATTTGTTAATAAGTGCAGTGCCTGGATTCCAGCCCAGATATGCTGAATCAGAATCTCTGGGGAGGGAAGAAGATGGAGCTTGGAGCTTCAGCAGGGATCTTTGATTCTTAAACACACTGATATTGGGTCAAGTGTTGACATGCCTCATGATTCTTGAGTGAGGTTCCAGGTCTGCCTGACCCTCATGAGTTCCTGCACTGGAAAACCTTGGACTTCAAATACCCTTGACTTCACCTTTCAACAGCAGCTTTCATTGCACCTGTAGGTTTTCTTTTTGTTATGGAACATATGTGTACACACACACTCACATGTGTATACACGCACTCACATGTGTACACAGATACACACTCACATATATACACACATACACATACTCTCATGTGTACACACACATACTCACATGTGTACACATATACTCATATATGAAATTTTATATATAAATATATATAACCTATGTCTATAATAAATAAACCTATATATTTATATATAAAATATAGATATTTTATATATATAAAACCTCTTTTAATCCTCATGAGCATCCCTGGAACCAAGAATTATGTAACGTGAGGAGCTTCAGAGAGATTTCTGTTAAGTTTACTTGACACATTGCTGTTGGTAGGGGACGGAGCTGGCATGTGAACCACTTTGACTTCAGAGTCTATTTACCAATAGACTATCTCCTTCTTACCTAAGGCCACCATGATGAGCATCTCAGGGAGTGAGCACCACTCTCATAGAGTCCAACATCAGCCGTGATCCCTGGAGTGATGCCCTGAGCTTATCCTGTTACTGTGTATCACCATGCTCTTCTCAGTGTTGGCTATCAATACTTCTGTGGACTCCTAGCTCAACTCTCCTTATTTCTGGGCAGTATAATTCAGCACTGAATGCCTTTAGTTTCTACTCCTTGGTATTCACATGTAGCAACGTCAGCGCTTGCAGGAAATGGATTGAGCTATTCTCCCTGCCGCCCTTCCTAATCTTCCCCCTTGTTCCAGACATCTATTACTGCATAATAAACTGCCCAAATTTACTGACTTAAAACAAAAGAATGTTTTACTTTTAAACAGCGTTTTGGGTTAGAAATTTGGGCAAGGCTCAGCGAGGTGATTTCTCTGTTTCATACAGCATAGTAACAGTGGTGCCTCGGTTGATCCAAAGTAGGGGTCTGAAAATGTTCACCTGGAGAGTGGATCTAGCCTGGAAGTTGCTTTTAGAAATAAAGTTTTATTGGAACACAGTCATGGAACACAGTGTGTGTGTGT